>RPOG01001265.1:0-22758 GCA_008086565.1 Thalassoma bifasciatum
CAGTAATTTACTAAATATATCAAAATACCTGATAGTAAAATGCTGGCCAAATAGTTAAAAGTGGAATACAGTTGTTTAGTGTGTTGTGTTTCAATTTTAAAATAATAATAATTACTGAAGAAAATATTGTTATCTGCCTTTTGTTTTATCATTTACTAGATATTTCAGGTGACCCCATGTGGGGTCTGGACCCCAAGGTGGAGAAACACTGGTCTAATGACTCCACAGTGTTGTTTCAATGACTCTGTTCTCTCAGCTGATGTTGTTATTTTATGAATTCACTGTGTTGATTGTAATGATTGTGTCAATAAAGTTTTGATTCAAACGGAGTGTTTTGATTTGAATGAGGCATCTCCTCTATGACATCATAACCTTTGTCCTTCATGTCTTTGTTCTTGTTTCCGTACAAACAGCACTAACAGCTGATATGATCATTTTGCTGCATTTTACCTTTAACATTCGGACTGGAAGTCGTAAACTGGAGACAGCTGCACAGTCATGGAGTTCATGACCCGTATAATTAAAAGGAAGAAAGAAAAGACTCCCTCTTCCTCAGAAAGTCTTTCCAATGAGGAAGAGGAGAGCACTGGGCCTGAAGAACAGAGCCAAACACAGACACACCAGGCAGAAGAAACGGTAACAGGGACCAACAGGGGGGTCCAGGTGTCTGTGGACTCTCAGTTCATGTGGGGGCGCTATAATCCACATGACTCTTCTGAAGACCAGAACAAAGAGTACGTTGGCGTCGCGGCACTGCATGACCAAGTGATCAGAAAGATGGCCAAGAAAGGTTTCAAGTTCACGGTCATGGCAGTCGGGGAGTCTGGTCTTGGGAAAACCACTCTGCTCAACAGTTTGTTCCTGACGGATCTAAACAAAGGCAGAAAGGTTCCCAGCGCAGCAGAGTGCGTGGAACAGACTGTCCAGATCGTCGAACACGACATAAACATCGTGGAGAAAGGCGTCAACGTGAAGCTTCGCGTAGTCGACACACCGGGATTCGGAGACGCCATCGACAACAGGAACAGCTGGAAGATGGTAGAAGAATACATCGACCGGCAGTTTGAGCAGTATTTCAGAGATGAAAGTGGGTTTAGCAGGAGAAACATTCAGGACAACACAGTCCACTGCTGCCTGTACTTCATCTCTCCGTACGGTCGCGGCCTTCGACCTCTGGACGTTGAGTGTATGAAAGCTTTGCACGAGAAAGTCAACATCATTCCTGTTGTTGCCAAAGCTGACAGCCTGACTCAGGAAGAGGTCAGAAGAAGGAAGAATCAGATCAGAGAGGAGATCCAACGATACGGGATCAAGATCTACCGCTTTCCTGAGTGCGATTCAGAGGACGAAGAAGACTTCAAGAATCAGATCCAGATTCTGAAGGACAACATCCCGTTTGCTGTGATTGGCAGCAACGTGGAGGTGGAGAGTGACGGCCGCAGGTTCAGAGGTCGCATGTATCCCTGGGGAGCAGTTGAAGTGGAGAACCCGGCTTTCTCCGACTTCCTGCTCCTGAAGAACATGTTGGTGAAGACGCACACGCTGGACCTGATCGAAGAGACCAAGGAGACGCACTATGAGAACTACAGAGCTCAGTGCATCAGAAACATGGCTCACAGGTCAGTACAGGAGAGGACACACGATCTGTTCGAGCTGTGTCAGGAGTCTTTTCAGGCAGATTTCCCTCTGCAGCCGACTGTTACAGACACAGAGAGGGAAAGACTCATCTCTGAGAGAGACGAGGAGCTGAGGAGGATGCAGGAGGTGCTGGAGAGGATTCAGGGACAGATGCGGCTCATAGAAGCAAAGAACTGATTCTCCCAGTCCTCTCTGCAGGTTGGAGACCAGCGAGGAAGAAAACCAAAAAGGTCCAACACTCGCCACAGGTTCTCCCAATTCATCTGGAGCATCTTCTCAAGAAGCAAAGACAGTTAAGCGCTGTTAGTCCCCATTTATAGCCCCTGCCCCCGCCCCCACCACCACCCCCTGAAAAACAGGAGAACAGTGTGATGTTCTCATCATAATTTTTCACTGACCACAGGTTTACTCCGGGATCGCTCCGGTTAGCCAAAGGTATCCTTTAGGATCTAACTTGAAAAAAACACAACAGGTCAGGTATGTTCAAGTGTAAACTGTCCTCTCATTTTCTGGTCTTAATTAGGCACAAAAGAGTTTTCTCCTGCATTTATTGTGAATATAATAAACCTACAGCCCCCACAGTTACTTCTCTCTATCTCATACTTCTATTGGGACAACTCTTCTCTTATATCATGATGGAGAAGGTTTTGGCAAGTACAATTTTAGACTTTTTAAGACCTTTTTAATGCCACTTTGAATGAAATTTAAGACCAAATCATATAGATATGGTTGATAGTTTGGGGTCCTGCTACATTACAACCAAATCATAGCGTGTGTGTCACTTAATGAGACACATTCAAGTTTACTTTTTGACTATTTATTGAACACAAAGTTGCTCATTGGTTAATATATGTATGTAAAAGTGCAAACAGTGACCCATAGTTATAGATTGCCTTGATAGGATGCAGATAAATTATATCAGCAGCTCGTGAGACAGTTTTCACTCTTAATCTCCTTCGCATGAAGTCCTGCATTAACAAATCCTGCCCTGACAAATTAAGACCTTGGAGTGATTTAATTCAGAGCAGAATATAACATTTTAATGAATTTAAGACATTCTAAGGCCTTAGTTTGAAATACATGAATTTTAAGACTTTTTAAGGATGTGTAGGAACCCTGGAACAATTTTACTACAGTACTCACACACTGTGTGATTTGTGTTTTACAACAGTATTGTTACACTTAAGGAAATAGCTACGACGCTTTGAGTTGAAGTATCTGTATTATTTATTTTGAAAAAAACAACACTAACATTGTGCAGACTTGTCGCTGCCACCATCTTGCAGTTTTTCTCAACCTTGGGGTCATGACCCCAAGTGGAGCTGCCTGGAAATTCAAACAGGGTCCCTGTAAATGTCTAATAGCTGATGAAAAAACATTTCCTGACAAAAACATATATTTTTTCCTTTTATTATTATTCTTTTTAAAATTAAAATGCAACACACGGCACTGTATCCTTTTAGGTACTTTAGTATTAACCCTTGGGGGTCAATGGACCAGCCCGCACGTCCAAATGACGTTACCGGTTTTAAGACGAAGTAGCAGCAAGAAGCAGCCTTGCTGAATCAGGGTTTTAACTTATGTTTAAAGTGTGAATTGTGGCGTTCGGTGCAGCATGAGATGGTAAAAGTAGTGATCTGTCACATACACACACACAGGCATAAAAACGCGAGACTATTTTCCTATTGGGTGGAAGTGCACAACATCAGACAATTGCAAAAATTGTATGGTTGCTATGAGAGAGGGGAAGATTTTGAGTGACGGACGTGGTAGCGAAATAGCGAGCGATTGAGGCAGGTTTGTGAGATTTACTGTGTTTTGATTGATTGTCAGTGTTAAGCGCAGTGTTTAGTGTGTATTGTGGTTTGATCATAGTCTGTATAAAACATGGACGTAGTCTCCGTGACGTCACCCGTCTGTTACTGCAGCCCTGTTTTGAGGCTAAACGGCGGGCACGGCCATATTGGAAATGGGACGGGTGATGAGTGCCCAAACTCACAGCTATTGGGCGCCCGTCAGTCACGTGATCTGAGCTGTGGCTCTGATTGGGTAAGCTCTCGATCCTAATTTCTTCCAAACGTCTGAGTTAGAAAAAAATCCACCCCCCCTCACAGTGTGAGCCGTTCGTGAAATTAGTGATCCAGACGGGAGACAGAGTTTGTACCAGGCTTTAAATACGATAATTTCAGCTCTGAAAACGGCCTTTTTCCCCGTTCACTTGTACGTGACTTCCGGTGCTTCTGGAGCCAGCCTGAAGCGGTCACTAGGGGAACAGCAGCTTTTTAGCACTTCCGCGTTGTCTCATTTTTTCAGACTGGAGGTTGCCGCTTGGTTTCGACTAGGTGTCGTAATTGTTTAAAGTTTTCCCGGCTCATACCCGGAATGTATGGGGAGGCGGGGCTTATGACCTATACTGCAGCCAGACACCAGGGTTTGGGGCATCTGCTGGAGGCTTCAGTTTGAGCTGAACGTTGTTACGTCCACTCATAATACAGTCTATGGGCGGTATGCTGTACCAGGATGTCTTCTTTAAAGCACTCATTCAAAACCAGTCACGGCTGGGTCAGGAAATAGATTCCCAAGAAATAAAGTTTCAAAATGTGCCAACTAAAATCAGTAGGAGATTAAACAGTTGATTTTTCTGCATGTTCAATTTTAACAAGACAGACCAACTCTGGAAAGAAAACTGCTGTTAACGACTGCAGAGTTCACTCTGCAGAATGTGTGTGCATGCATGTGCGTCTACGTCCAAAACACAGCGGTTGTTATGGGGATCGGATAGGTGCGTTTGATATAAAGCACTAGGACGTTTTCCACAACTGGTCCACAGACGCCAAATGACACCACTTGCACCGGGACAGAATGAACGTTTTTTTTTGTGTGACAGATGTAGAGATAGAGTCCTGTTTGTTCACCTGCACAAAATAAACCCGAGCACAAGCTAAATCCATTTTTCTTCCTTTTGTAGAAAAGGTGGAGTCAATGTCCTGGTACGTTCCTTTTTTTTTGCATCCAGAAAAAAACAACAACAAAATTCTACTGCACCAACTCAATGAACAATCAATTTAGATTGGAAAAAAACTTGTAGAAACAAGAAACATGACCTGAAACATCTGCTCTCATTCATCACCTCCTATCATACACGTTGAATCAAAGCTTGAACAGAGAACGCCGTCCCCTGAGTAGCGTCAAGTGATGTGGTGTTGAGAAAAAGTGTTTTGAACAGGTGCACTGAAAACACACTTTTTGTCACATATAATAATTTAAAAAAAAAAATCAGTGATTGACTTATTTTATAGCCACGATCAGCCATGTTAACAACCACAAAAACCTGCCATATGCAATTTAACAATAAAATGCTAAAATTACTTCATACTAAAATACCTAATACCAAAATTCTGATTAAATGCGAACACATATAAAATACAGTTCAGTGTGCTATACTTTGAAAATAATGATAAAAGGGAAAAAATTATCAGTTGCCAACTCAGCGACTTTCTCACTAAATCTGGCAACTTTCCAGACCCCTTGGTGACTTTTTTATGTCAAAAGCGACTAGCGACAAATCCAGCGACTTTTTCTGGTGTCATAGTTGACTTTTCTGGTGTTTGGCGACTGACGTGAAAGCATGTATCATTCTGCAGTCACCACCCTCATCGAGCAGTCGGTCCTGCAGTGAGCCCCTCCTTGTCTCAAAGCATTCGCAGGCGGTCAGTCTCACCTCCTGCAGCAGTCGCAGCTAGAAGAGAGGAGACCACACGCGCGCTAAGCTGCCGCTGGTTTACAGCGCTGGAAGCAGAGGTGAAAAAAAGTAGTGCACAGTACCTAGAAGATATTAGAGCGGCTGCCTGCTTTAAAGTGCTCATTCAAAACCAGTCACAGCCGCACGCTGGGTCAGAAAATAGATTCACTAGAAATATGAAGTCTTGAAAACTACCTCGACTTTTAAAAAAAAATCCTTTTAACATATTCACAATTGTTCCTAAAAGATCCCGGGGAAGAAACTCTGTAAAACAGTCTTTTTTCTTTGTCTTTTAATGCAGAGAAGCATCACCTCTTGTTCTCCAAATAAAATACACTGAAAATGAGTTTAAACAGATTAAAATTTTATACAAGCTGAGCAAGACAGAGATGAATTTAAAAGCCAATTTCTGCTGGTTAAAAATGTAGACAATTAAAAAACAGGATTTTGGGTTTTTTTTTCCATATTAAGTCAAGACTTTATAATAAAAAGTCGAAATTATCAAGTTTTTACTTTTTTTTTTTTTTTTTTAATTAAGAAATCTTGACTTCTCATAGTTATGACTTTTATCACTAATTTGGAATGACAATGAATCCAATAAAAATCTTATTTGTAGTTCTCAACCAAGCGGCAACCTCCGGTCTGAAAAAATGAGACAACACGGAAGTTCTAAAAAGCTGCTGTTCCTCCAGTGACCACTTGAGGCTGGCTCCAGAAGCACCGGAAGTCCTGTACAAGCAGACGGGGAAAAAGGCCATTTTCAGAGCCGAAATCGGCGTATTTAAAGCCTGGTACAAACTCTGTCTCCCGTCTGGATCGCTAATTTCGCTAACGGCTCACACTGTGAGGGGGGTGAATTTTTTCCTAACTAAGCCGTTTGGAAGATATTAGGACTAAGAGCTTACCCAATCAGAGCCACAGCACAGATCACGTGACTGACGGGCGCCCAATAGCTGTGAGTTTGGGCACTCGTCACTCGTCCCATTTCCAATATGGCTGCGCCCGTCGTTTAGCCTCAAAACAGAGCTGCAGTAACAGACGGGTGACGTCACGGAGACTACGTCCATGTTTTATACAGTGTATGGTTCGGAGGGAAAAGAGAACAGTACAGTTACTGGGGCACATCTCTGCTTAACGAAAAATAGCTGGGAAAAGTGTGCAGCGAAGCGCAAGTTTAAGACTGAACTGAGGACTTTTTTTTAACAAAGTGGAGAGTGAATTTTTCTTTGTTGAACGTCATGGAAAGCCATTCTATCTCATATGCCAGACATCGTCGGGACATTTCAAAGTTGCCAATATCTGTTATCGTTGATACAGGCATTTGTCTCGTATTATATTTTTGGGGTAGAAAAGTCAGTAAAGGAGAAGAGAGAGAGAGGGAGAGACTGTGACTGTGTCTGTATGTCAGTGGAGATTGCTCTAAGACTGCAAGGGAAGCTCAGCTTCCCCTAAAATGTAAATTCAAAAAAAGAAAACGTGGTGAAATATGTACGGCTGTGTGTATATTTCATTTATTAAACATGCACCACGACACGTTCATCTTTTATTCAGAATCAGCTTCAGGGAACCGACACAAATTCCTTTTCATTCATCTCTGCAGCTCCACAGTGTTTTACACAGACGGACGCTGACTCTCAGCCTCTCTGGGGTCTATGAGCAGAGGGCGGGCCCTGACGATCAGCTCCTGGATGATGATTGGACGATCTGTCTGAGGCTAAATCCCTTTTGATTGACAGTGAAATGAGCGAATCATCGATCTTAGAAACAAGCACTGGAGCATTTTCAGAGTTTTTTCATTCCGTTGTTCTTGATAGATCCGGAGACTTCACTGATACCAGGCCACTTTATCTGTTTTAAAAACGATTAGAAAAAGAAAGGGGGTAGAATTTACATACAAATAAACACACACATTCATGATGTCTTAAATCTTCTCTCTCCTTACTTTGTTTTAACATTGTTGTTGGTTTTAATTTTTCTGATGTTTTTTCTCCTTTGTGGTGGTGGTTTTAGCCTTTTACAAAAAAAAAGTTACATATTTTTATATACTTTCCTCTACTCCTCCACACATTTCTCTTCTATTTCCCCCTTTATTTCAGTATTTTTTTTTTTCAATATTCATTTTAATTTCTGTGAAGCACTTAGTAACATTGTTTTGAAAAGTGCTGCATAAATAAAGTTATAATTATTATTCTGTAGGCTGGGAATAAATGAACTTCCTCTCCTTGAAAGACCAGCAGCTGCAACTGTTATGTGTGTGTGTGTGTGGAGTAAGGGATGTGAAGATGTGAAAAAAGACAGCATGAATGAGGGAGATACCATGTGTAAGGGTCTGAAGATGGACCACGGGACACTGGTTTGGAAACATGGAAATGTACTGATTTTCATTTAATGTCATTTCCCGTTTGTGTGAGAGAGTTTGTAAGCCCACATTTAAGATGTGGCTCATTGTGGTGCCACTGTGATTTTTTTGGCTCTTGGTATCTGACTGGTTGGCCACCCCTGGTCTACGGTATTAACAGAGCCTTGGAGCTCTGGTGTTGACTCCAGTGTCTTGCATTTCTCAGGTGGTGGTCCTTGACTTTCTGGTGACTGACCCTTAACCCTGTCCAGGCAGGCGTTGCAGATTTGCAACATGAGTTCAAAGATCTGTATCTCATCAACATGATAAATAGTTTGTTTAAAAACTTGTTAAAATATTAAAAAAAAAAACATATTCTACCAACTTGAGGATTATCATATCACTACAGTCATGTGAGGTTGTGTTTTAGCCTTTTTGAAAATGTCTGCTTTCATGAAATTATCTACTCACATGTTTCCAGAGAAATCATTGTGTGATTCTCAAGAGGTTGCAGTAAGAATAACACATAAATAAGTACTCTTTTATCTAAAATAAGTGTTTTCTGAATGAAACGAGTGCATATTTGCTAAAAAAAAAAAAAAAAAAAACCTTGAGCAAATAGATAAAAGGGGGTTATGGCTGCAAGGCTCTGTTAATTCCATAGACTGTATAAAACATGGTCGTAGTCTCCGTGACGTCACCCGTCTGTTACTGCAGCCCTGTTTTGAGGTTAAACGACGGGCGCAGCCATATTGGAAATGGGACGAGTGCCCAAACTCACAGCTATTGGGCGCCCGTCAGTCACGCGATCTGAGCTGTGGCCCTGATTGGGTAAGCTCTTAGTGCTAATATCTTCCAAACGGCCGAGTTAGAAAAAAATTCACCCCCCTCACAGTGTGAGCCGTTAGCGAAATTAGCGATCCAGACGGGAGACAGAGTTTGTACCAGGCTTTTAATACGCTGATTTCGGCTCTGAAAACGGCTTTTTTCCCCGTCTGCTTGTACAGGACTTCCGGGGCTTCTGGAGCCAGCCTCAAGCGGTCACTAGAGGAACATCAGCTTTTTAGCACTTCAGTATTGTCTCAATATCTTATTTCTCAACATTTAGGGCGTTAATTGTACACTTTTTGTCTCTTCTAGGACATTATTTCTTTTTCCTACAGCGTTCCTTACAATCACATTCCAAAGCCTGATTATGCAAATTAGTCGATGATGTCATCTGGCGACTTCTAGTGACTTTTGGGACAGCCAATAGCTACTTTCCTTACTGAGGAGTTGGCAACACTGAAATTTATATATGTCAGGAATTTTTTTTATTATTTTTTTTTTTTTATCAGCAACTAGACATTTACAGGGAGCCTGTTTTAATTTCCAGTTGATCCCATGTGGGGTCATGACCCCAAGGTTGAGAAAAAAGTGCAAGATGGTGGCAGCAACAAGTCTATACATTGTTATTGTTTTTTGTTTAAAAACATAAATAAAAATAATACTGATACTTCAACTCAAAACCTTTCACATCTGTTTTCTTAAGTGTAACAATACCGTAGTAAAACATAAATCACACCATATGAGTAGCGTTGTAAAATTGTTCACCATCATGAAACAAGAGAGGAGTTGTCCCTATAGAAGAATGAGATATATAGAAGTAACTGTGGGGGCTGTAGCTTTATTGCATGCATAACAAATGCACAAGAAAACTCTGTGTGCTGAATTAAGACAAAAAAATGAGAGGACAGTTAACACTTGAACTTGGCCTGACCTGTTGTGTTTTTTTTAAGTTAGATCCTAAAGGATACCTTTGGTGAACCGGAGCGATCCTGGAGTAAACCTGTGGTCAGTAAAATGGGTGGTGGGATGTGTGAATAAAATTATGACGAGAACATCACACTGTTCCCCTGAAGGGGACCGCTGCTCTTGATGCTCCGCAGCCTCCTGCCTGAGGGGAGAGGGACAAACAGAGCATGTGCGGGATGGGTGGGGTCTTTCATGATGCAGGAGGCCCGTTTCCTGCATCTGGAGGAGTATATGTCTGTGGTAATTGAAAGACTGCATCTCACAGTCCTCTGTGCCGCTTTCACTACCCTCTGCAGAGCCTTCTTCTCTGCCACAGAGCAGCTGCCGTAGCGCGTCTCCTTGGTCTCTTCGATCAGGTCCAGCGTGTGCGTCTTCACCAACATGTTCTTCAGGAGCAGGAAGTCAGAGTAAGCTGGGTTCTCCACTTCAACTGCTCCCCAGGGATACATGCGACCTCTGAACCTGCGGCCATCACTCTCCACCTCCACGTTGCTGCCAATCACAGCAAACGGGATGTTGTCCTTCAGAATCTGGCTCTGATTCTTGAAGTCTTCTTCGTCCTCTGAATCGCACTCAGGAAAGCGGTAGATCTTGATCCCGTATCGTTGGATCTCCTCTCTGATCTGTGTCTTCCTTCTTCTGACCTCTTCCTGAGTCAAGGATCAAGGAGTTTTATTTGTCATTCAACCCATGTAAAACATGGGTGGGACGAAATTTGGTTACCCTGGTCCCGGAGCAAGCCCAATCGTAGAAATGAGAATAAAAATAATAAATATATACAAATATACAATAAAAAAGAGAATAAAAGAAGAACACAATCAACTAGCCTTTATAGCAAATAGACAGAATAAATAATAGACTGTGCAAAAATTGCAGTGTGCATTTGTCTGGGGGGGGGGGTCTCACAGCTTCAGGAAAGAAGCTGTTCCTCAGTCTGGTAGTCCTGCTCTTGATGCTGTAGTCCAGCTTTGGCAACAACGGTAATGATGTTGACTTTCTCGTGTAGCGCTCTCATACACTCCCCGTCCAGAGGTCGAAGGCCGCGACCGTACGGAGAGATGAAGTACAGGCAGCAGTGGACTGTGTTGTCCTGAATGTTTCTCCTGCTAAACCCACTTTCATCTCTGAAATACTGCTCAAACTGTCGGTCGATGTATTCTTCTACCGTCTTCCAGCTGTTCGTGCTGTCGATGGCGTCTCTGAATCCCGGCGTGTCGACTACACGAAGCTTCACTTTAACTCCTTTCTCCACGATGTTTACGTCGTGTTCGCACTCTGCTGCGCTGGGAACCTTTCTGCCTTTGTTTAGATCCGACAGTTTAGTTTTATTACTGTTGGTGAAATGATATGAAAAAATTAAATGATTTGTATATTTTATTTGATAATCTTGATTGTAGAAACCTTAAAGAAAAGTATCTCACATCCTTTCACTGCAGTGTATGAAGATACACTGCCTGGCCAAAAAAAAGTCACCAAAAAAAAAAAAGGTCATACACTCTAATATTTTGTTGGACCGCCTTCAGCTTTGATTACAGCACGCATTCGCTGTGGCATTGTTTCGATAAGCTTCTGCAATGTCACAAGATTTATTCTCATCCAGTGTTTCATTAATTTTTCACCAAGATCTTGCATTGATGATGGGAGAGTCTGACCGCTGCACAAAGTCTTCTCCAGAACATCCCAAAGATTCTCAATGGGGTTAAGGCCAATCCATGTGAAAATGATGTCTCATGCTCCCTGAACCACTCTTTCACTATTTGAGCCCGATGAATCCTGGCATTGTCGTCTTGGAATATGCCCATGCCATTAGGGAAGAAAAAATCCATTGATGGAATAACCTGGTCATTCAGTATATTCAGGTAGTCAGCTGACCTCATTCTTTGAGAACATACTGTTGCTGAACCTAAACCTGAGCAACTGCAGCAACCCCAGATCATAACACTGCCCCCACAGGCTCGTACAGTTGGCACTAGGCATGATGGGTGCATCACTTCACCTGCCTCTCTTCTTACCCTGATGCGCCCATCACTCTGGAACAGGGTTAATCTGGACTCATCAGACCACATGACCTTCTTCCATTTCTCCAGAATCTAATCTATGCTCTCTAACAAACTGAAGCCTCTTTTTTCCAGTTAGCCTCACTGATTAGTGGTTTTCTTAAGGCTACACAGCAGTTCAGTCCCAATCCCTTGAGTTCCCTTCGCATTGTGCGTGTGGAAATGCTCTTACTTTCACTATTAAACATAGCCCTGAGTTCTACTGTTGTTTTTCTTCGATTTGATCTCACCACACGTTTCAGTGATCGCCCATCACGATCATTCAGGATGATGGGTCCCCACTATCCTTCCAGTTTTAAATAATGCGTTGGACAGTTCTTAACTCAATTTTAGTGGTTTCTGCAGTCTCATTAGATGTTTTCTCTGCTTGATGCCAATGAGTTGACCCTTCTCAAACAGACTAACATCTTTTCCACGACCACGGGATGTGTCTTTAAGCATGGTTGTTTAGGAAATGAGAAGCAACTTATTGCACCAGTTGGGGTTAAATAACTTGTTGCCAGCTGAAAGTTAATCGCCCATGCAGTAATTATCCAATAGGAGGCTCGTACCCATTTGTTTGTTAAATCCAGGTGGCGACTTTCTTTTTTTGGTCAGGCAGTGTATTATTTGGCTACATTGTGAGCAAATCCTTTTTTTCTCAGAAGTTAGTTTTTCATTAGTTATTAGACGTTAACAACTGGGTTTTAAGTCATGTTGATACGTTTTTGTCGACTTCCTTTCTTGTGTAGTTTTCAGGAAAAGTAAGACACTTCAGGTAAAAGCCAAGAAGAGATTAAACTTTCAAAAGAAATGTGTGTATATTTTTGCTTTTTTTGTGACTGGACTCCACTCAGATTATCTATGGTCTCTAATGTGCAGACTGGCTGCACATTGGCTGCATCTATAACAGGGTTCTTACGGCTTCAAAACAAAGCAAAGGTAAAAGGTGGAGCCTTTTTCTGATACCACTTATAGTTATGGCATAAACCCAACAGATTCAGACCATGATTTCATTAGAAATGTCTTCTAATGAACCTTTAAGGGCCTCATGCCATCGATACATTTCACAAAGCTTCACTCAAAAATGCCAAAAACACAATGAGAAAAATCTGCATATTCATTTGTTAATATTTATATTTATTTTCTCTATATTTTTTTTTTATAATGTATTGTAAAAACAGAGTTGCCAGGATTAGAGCACAGTGACAACTGTATTTTACCTAAACAGGATATTTATCCCTAAGAGACAATTAAAGGCACAAAGACTGCTGAATCAGGAAAATAAAAATAGAAAAAAAAAAATCCTTGGGTACCAAAAGAAACTAAATTACTTCATAATAAAATGCTGAAAAATATTTTAAAAAATTAATAATAAGACACTAAAAATGCTAAAATACTGAATCCAGAAAATAAAAAAAGAGAAAAACAAACTGCTTGGATTCGCAAACACTAAGATCCTTGATAATAAAATACTCAAAGTACTGAAATATTCATAATTAAATAATTAAAATTCAAAACATTAATAATAAAATACTAAAAATATTGAAATCACTTATAATGAAATGTTTAAATTGCTCAAACACTCAATAGTAATATACTAAAAATACCAAAATACTTGATAATAAAATGCTAACAAAATAGTTAAAAGTGGAATACAGTTGTTTAGTGTGTTGTTTGAATTTTAAAAAGAATAATAATTACTGAAGAAAATACTTTTATCTCCCTTTTTAGTTTTTTAATGACTCTGTTCTCTCAGCTGATGTTGTTATTTTATGAATTCACTGTGTTGAAGTGATTGTAATGATTGTGTCAATAAAGTTTTGATTCAAACTGAGTGTTTTGATTTGAATGAGGCATCTCCTCTATGACATCACTGCTCACTGTCCTCTAGTCCAACACCTCAGTGATGCGACAGGGACAGACCAAGCAGGTGAGCACAGAGATTTCTTCATTTTAAAACCTGCAGCTCAAGCGACGTGTCGTGCAATTTGCGAGGACAAAACAAACTTTTGTTCAAGATGAACGCGAGCCCAAACGCTTCACCATCACCCACGGAGAGTGGGCCCTCAGATATTTGGCCCAAAATGGTGGGAGCTGGACTTCCAGTGGAGTCAGATGAGAGTCAGGAGATACAGTTAGCCCCTGTTGGCCGTGAGTAACTCTCTAAAAAAGTTTGAGACAGAGCTCTTCTCACCCTTGACTACTCCAGTCCAGTCGGACTACTTCGGTGGTTTGAAGTCAATCGTGTCGACTTTCTGGACATGATCGTTTTACTTTCTCAGTCCTTGCTTGAGAATCTGAGGAGAAAAGACATCGCTGTGCTGGATGATCACATTCGATACACTCTCGGAGACATCATCCCTCAAAGTTTTGCTCAGGCTCTGAACCTTTCTCACTCAGTTTCATGTTCCAGCTCCAGGGGCCTCACAGACTTGATTGTGAAGGAGGTTTCTGACAGTGTTCGCTCTTCCCTGGAAGCAGGAACCAACATGCCAGTGCAGAGGAAGGCTGTAACCCCCAAGAGGCTTAACAAAATGATCAAGCATGCGAGCAAAATGTTAAAAAAATTCACAAAGGGAATGAAAACCGCGTGCAAACGTCCAGGCAGTGCCAGAAAGCGACATAAATCCACCACTGTCGCAAAGGTGGAGTCGGATCATCAAGAGGAAACAGACAAATTTGAGATAATTGTTGTTGAGGATGATGGATGCCAGTTACACCCAAGCTCACATGGATCCAAAAACCTTTTCTCTACCTCAGAGGAGCCTGACAACACCCTGGAAACAGCCACATTTAGAGTGGTGGAAGAAAGAATCAGAAAAGAGTTTGAAGAAATAAGTGAAGCTCTTGTGGAAGGCATGGAAGGAGCCACGCTTCAGGAAGAAGTCACGTTTCATGAAGAAGTCATGTTACTGAATGCAGAAGCTTCTACTGAAGTTCAAGCTATTGCTGAAGCTGCCACCGAGTCCATCATTGAGGAGGTGATAAGTCGGGAAGTTAGAGATGCTGGAAGCACGACGTGTAAAACGGAGAAGACGATGTTTTCTTTGAAAGAAGTCTTTAAAAACGTGCACACCTTCTTTGCAACGCACTTTGCAAAACTGTCCATCCACTGCACGGCAGAAACGCTGAGGAGGAAATACAGTCAGCCAACCAAAGTTGAGAGCGAAGAGTTGAAAAAGTCTCTGCGCGACAGTATCGACTCTCTGATCTCTACAATCTACATGGAGAATCTAGAGGACTTAACAAGAGCTTCTTCATTTCCAACGATGAGGGACTGGACTCAAAGTGAGCTGGTGTTCTCTGAAAACCTCATTGCGCTCTTACACGAGCACGCCACAGGTGGGATGATGCCCCAGTTGACCCCAGAGCCCCCATACTGCAGGGAAGTCCAGCTGAAACTTGTAGGAGACATACAGGCCAGCGTGTGGCGTTTTCTGAGCCTGATGAGGTGGTGGCTTAATTTCCAGGCCAGGACTCACAGCGACAGGGTGGTGCAGGCTTTGTCAGAGAGCGAGCATTTGACCACACTGGCCACCAAGAGCTGGTGTGTGGCCAAGCTCACTCTGGATGACAAAGCCAACGCAGAATTCAAAGCAACAGCAGTGAGAGTGCTCGTAGAGATGCTGGTTACTAAAGTCTTTAGCAACGCGAAGGTCAACTGCAGCTCTGCAGCAGAGACCATAGTCAGCCAACTGTATTCAAACATCTGGGCTAAAGTTGAGGCTGGAGAATACAAAGTCACACCACAAAACTTCAGCAAGATCCAAAAGGACATTTTCAAAGACCTGGAGAAGAAGTTCAAAAGTGGAGCTCTGGGGCTGATTCTTCTAAACATGAACCATGAAGGCACCATCAACTACATCGTCAACGTCTTCCAGACCAGCATGCTACCCAAAAGGCCGAGCACTTGCTGCAGGTTCTTCAAAACCATTCGCCGCTTCTTTTCCAGAAGTTAAGCCACTTAAGAGCCCCTTTCTACCCCCCCACCCCCCACCCCTCTCGTCCCAACCGATTTATTAAGTAAGGTTTTCTCCGGGATTGCTCCGGTTTGCCCAAAGAATCCTTAAGAATCAGAATCTTCTTGTTATGACTGGCCCATCCCACCCATTTTTCTGACCACACAGTTTTCTCCAGCATTTATCTTGAATGTAATAAAACTGAAACCCCTACAGTTGCTTCTCTCTTTCTCACACTTATATTGGAACAACACTTTTCTTGTATCATGATATATTTATATGTTTTTACAACAGTACTCATATATGGTGTGATTTATGTTTTACTATGGTATTGTTACACTTAAGAGAAAATCGATATACAAAGTTTTGAGTTGAAGTATCGGTATTTTTTTAAGAGAACAACACTAACAATGTTTGAACTTGATGCTGCCACCATCTTGCAGCCTTGGGGTCATGACCCCACATTGGGTCGCCTGGAAATTCAAACAGGTTCCCTGTAAATGTATATACCTGATAAAAAGCATCTACTGTTGGAAGTATATTTTTTCTTCAATTATTGTTCTTTCTGAAATCAAAACACAACACACTGAATGGTTTTCTCTGTGTTAGCATTTAATTAGCATTTTACTGTGAGGAATTTTAGTAATTTTAGCATTTTAAATTGCATATGGCAGGTTATTATCATTGTTATAAGTATTATTATTATTATTATTATTATTACCATTTTAACCCTAAATAATAATAAAATAATAAAAATAATTTATTTTATGTTATTTCTTTTTATTATTATTTTCATTTTACTGTGGTCATTTTACTGATCATGTATACATCTTACATTATTGTTATTACTGTAGTTGCTTTGATCCAATGACGCTGCATGAGCTCCTCTCAGACTACAGCTGTTGTTGAAGACTTCACTGTTGCATCACCAAATCCTTGAAAAGCGCCTCTATCCTCAACCAATCATCATCACTTGTGTGTCTGCCAGGTCATTCACCAAGCAACACCCATCACTACTGTCGGTAACAGTAATGGCGTTGTAATGTCTGAAATGATCGCTAATTTGAGTACCCGTTACTAAAAGTAACGGCTCCAGTAACACAGGGTTCCTACACATCCTTACAAGTCTTAAAAAGACTTAAACTCATGTATCTGAAACCAAGGCCTTAAAAAGTCTGAAATCCATTACAATATTATATTCTGGTCTTAAATAAATTGCTCAAAGGTTTTAAATTTGCCAGGGCAGGATTTGTTCATGTTTTATTGGTTTTATTGGTTTTATTTTTTTGACTGGACTTTTTGAGGAGGAGGTGCAGTGGATACTGTCTTACAAGCTGCTGATATAAATTATCTGCATCCTAGCTAGGCAGTCCTTGACTTTGGGTCACTGTTTGCACTTTTACATTCAGCCGTTAACCAAAGAGCACTGGGAATCACTGTATGTTCAAAGAACAGACAAAATGTAAACTTGAATTGGTCTCATTGAGTGACACAGATGCTATGATTTGGTTGTAATGCAGCAGGATCACCCAAACATGTACAATATTTATGTTTTTGGTCTTAAATTTCATTCAAAGTGGCATTAAAAAAGGTATTAAAAAGTCTTAAATTTGACTCGCCAAAACCTGCAGGGACCCTGCAACAACCTTAGTAACAGCCCCAGTAACTGCCTTAGTAACTGCCTTAGTAACAGCCCCAGTAACTGCCTTAGTAACTGCCTTCGTAACAGTTTCAGTAAAAGGCCTTAATACTGGCCTTAGTCACCATCCTCAACGAGCAGTAGGTCCTGCAGTGAGCCCCTCCCTTGTCTCAAAGCATTCGCAGGCGGTCAGTCTCACCTCCTGCAGCAGTCGCAGCTGCAGTTAGAAGAGAGGAGACAGTGCGCGGTGAAAAAAAGTAGTACACAGGTGCACAGTACCTAGAAGATATTAGAGCGGCTGCCTGCTTTAAAGCGCTCATTCAAAACCAGTCACAGCCGCACGCTGGGTCAGAAAATAGATTCACTAGAAATATGAAGTCTTGAAAACTACCTTGACTTTTTTAAAAATCCTTTTAACGTATTCACAGTTGTTCCTATAAGAGCCCGGGGAAGAAACTCTGTAAAACAGTTTTTTTTTTTTTTTTTTCTTTTTTTTTTGTCTAATAATGCAGAGAAACATCACCTCTTTTTCTCCAAAGAAAATACACTGAAAATGAGTTAGAAATTTAAAAAAATAAAAAACATTAAAATTTTAAACAAACTGAGCAAGACAGACATGAATTTAAAGCCGATTTCTGCTGGTTTAAAATGTAGAAAATTAAAAACAGGATTTTTGAGTTTTTTTTCCCCATATTAAGTCAAGACTTTATAATAAAAAGTTGAAATTATCAAGTTTTTACTTCTTCTTCTTCTTTTCTTTTTTTTTTAAATTAAGAAATCTCAACTTCTCATAGTTTTGACTTCCCTCCAAAAATTATGACTTTTATCACTAATTTGGAATGACACTGAAAAATGAATCCAATAAAAATCTTATTTGTAGTTCTCAACCAAGCGGTAACCTCCGGTCTGAAAAAATGAGACAACGCGGAAGTGTTAAAAAGCTGCTGTTCCTCCAGTGACCGCCTGAGGCTGGCTCCAGAAGTACCGGAAGTCACGTACAAGTGAAAGGGAAAAAGGCCATTTTCAGAGCTGAAATGAGCGTATTTAAAGCCTGGTATAAACTCTGTCTCCCATCTGGATCACTAATTTCGCTTACGGCACACACTGTGAGGGGGGTGAATTTTTTTCTAACTCGGCCGTTTGGAAGATATTAGGACTAAGAGCTTACCCAATCAGAGCCACAGCTCAGATCACGTGACTGACGGGCGCCCAATAGCTGTGAGTTTGGGCACTCGTCACTCATCCTATTTCCAATATGGCTGCGCCTGCCGTTTAGCCTCAAAACGGAGCTGCAGTAACAGACGGGTGACGTCACAGAGACTACGTCCATGTTTTATACAGTCTATGGTATCAACAGAGCCTTGGAGCTCTGGTGTTGGCTCCAGTGTCTTACGTTTCTCAGGTGGTGGTCCTTGACTTTCTGGTGACTGACCCTTAACCCTCTCCAGGCAGGCGTTGCAGATTTGCAACATGAGTTCAAAGATCTGTATCTCATCAACATGATAAATAGTTTGTTTAAAAACTTGTTAAAATATTTTAAAAAAACATATTCTACCAACTTGAGGATTGTCATATCACTACAGTCATGTGAGGTTGTGTTTTAGCCTTTTTGAAAATGTCTGCTTTCATGAAATTATCTACTCACGTTTTCAGAGAAATCATTGTTTGACTCTCAAGAGGTTGCTGTAAGAATAACACATAAATAAGTACTCTTTTATCTAAAATAAGTGTTTTCTGAATGAAACTAGTGCATATTTGCTTAAATAAAAAACAAAAAAAAAAACCTTGAGTAAATAGATAAAATATTTTTTCAAAACTGCCCAGTGTGTCAAACGTGACACAAGACTTTATCACTAATTTGGAATGACATTGTGAAATGAATCCAATGAAAATCTAATGTGTAGAGCTAAACATTTAGGACGTTTATTATACACTTTTGGTCTCTTCTAGGACATTATTCCTTTCTCTTACAGCTTTCCTTACAATCACATTCCAATGCCTGTTTATGCAAATTAGGTGATGACATCATCTTGCGACTTTTGGGACAGCCAATAGCTACTTTCCTTACTGAGGAGTTGGCAACACTGAAATTTATATACATTTGACAGGAAATGTTTTTTTTTTTTTTAATCAGCTACTAGACATTTACAGGGAGCCTGTTTGAATTTCCAGTTGATCCCATGTGGGTTCATGACCCCAAGGTTGAGAAAAAGTGCAAGATGGTGGCAGCAACAAGTCTATACATTGTTATTGTTTTTTTATTTAAAAACATAAATAAAAAACGGATACTTCAACTCAAAACCTCTCACATCTGTTTTCTTAAGTGCAACAATACCGTAGTAAAACATAAATCACACCATATGAGTAGTGTAGTAAAATTGTTCACCATCATGAAACAAGAGCGGAGTTGTCCCAATAGAAGAATGAGATATAGAAGTAACTGTGGGGGCTGTAGCTTTATTGCATGCATTACAAATGCACACGAAAACTCTGTGTGCTGAATTAAGACAAAAAAAATGAGAGGACAGTTTACACTTGAACATGCCTGACCTGTTGTGTTTTTTTAAGTTAGATCCTAAAGGATACCTTTGGTGAACCGGAGAGATCCTGGAGTAAACCTGTGGTCAGTGAAATGGGTGGTGGGATGTGTGAATAAAATTATGACGAGAACGTCGCACTGTTCCCCTGAAGGGGCTTCAGGAAAGAAGCTGTTCCTCAGTCTGGTAGTCCTGCTCTTGATGCTGTAGTCCAGCTTTGGCAACAACAGGAATGATGTTGACTTTCTCGTGTAGCGCTCCCATACACTCCACGTCCAGAGGTCGAAGGCCACGACCGTACGGAGAGATGAAGTACAGGCAGCAGTGGACTGTGTTGTCCTGAATGTTTCTCCTGCTAAACCCACTTTCATCTCTGAAATACTGCTCAAACTGCCGGTCGATGTATTCTTCTACCATCTTCCAGCTGTTTAAAAACAAAAAATAGGGGGAAAAAAAAATCCTTGGGTTCCAAAATACTCTGAGAAACTGAATTACTTCATAATAAAATGCTGAAAAATAGTTTTAAAAACATAATAATAAGATACTAGAAATGCTAAAATACTGAATCCAGAAAAATAAAAAGAGAAAAACAAACTGCTTGGATTCGCAAACACTAAGATCCTTCATAAGGAAATACTCAAAGTACTGAAATATTCATAATTAAATAATTAAAATACTAAAACATTAATAATAAAATACCAAAAATATTGAAATCACTTATAATGAAATGTTTAAATTGCTCAAACACTCAATAGTAATATACTAAAAGTACCAAAATACTTGATAGTAAAATGCTTACAAATAGTAAAAAGTGGAATACAGTTGTTTAGTGTGTTGTTTGAATTTTAAAAAGAATAATAATTACTGAAGAAAATATTTTTATCTGCCTTTTTATTATTTTAATGACTCTGTTCTCTCAGCTGATGTTATTTTATGATTTCACTGTGTTGAAGTGATTGTAATGATTGTGTCAATAAAGTTTTGATTCAAACTGAGTGTTTTGATTTGAATGAGGCATCTCCTCTATGACATCACTGCTCACTGTCCTCTAGTCCAACACCTCAGTGATGCAACAGGGACAGACCAAGCAGGTGAGCACAGAGATTTCTTCATTTTAAAACCTGCAGCTCAAGCGACGTGTCGTGCAATTTGCGAGGACAAAACAAACTTTTGTTCAGGATGAACGCGAACCCAAACGCTTCACCATCACCCACAGAGAGTGGGCCCTCAGATATTTGGCCCAAAATGGAGGGAGCTGGACTTCCAGTGGAGTCAGATGAGAGTCAGGAGATACAGTTAGCCCCTGTTGGCCCACTCATTGAGAGATTTTTTCAAACTCTGTCTCGAGAAGAGTGGGAACTGATGAGGAGTCCAGTCGGACTACTTCGGTGGTTTGAAGTCAATCGTGTCGACTAAGACCTGTACTAGCAAAATGAAAGAGTCAGGAACGAACTCTTAGACTCCTCTTTTCTGTAGCGACACGACCTACTAGTGTAAGCTATGTGAGAGCCCCTGTAGTAGGGAGTTTCAAAACGAGTCCGAGACTTGGAAAGAGTGAGTCAAAGTACTTCCAGCTCCAGGGGCCTCACAGACTTGATTGACTTCCTCCAAAGACTGTCACAAGCGAGAAGGGACCTTCGTCCTTGGTTGTACGGTCACGTCTCCTTCCGACATCGGGGGTTCTCCGAATTGTTTTACTAGTTCGTACGCTCGTTTTACAATTTTTTTAAGTGTTTCCCTTACTTTTGGCGCACGTTTGCAGGTCCGTCACGGTCTTTCGCTGTATTTAGGTGGTGACATGCAAAGGTGGAGTCGGATCATCAAGAGGAAACAGACAAATTTGAGATAATTGTTGTTGAGGATGATGGATGCCAGTTACACCCAAGCTCACATGGATCCAAAAACCTTTTCTCTACCTCAGAGGAGCCCGACAACGCCCTGGAAACAGCCACATTTAGAGTGGTGGAAGAAAGAATCAGAAAAGAGTTTGAAGAAATAAGTGAAGCTCTTGTGGAAGGCATGGAAGGAGCCACGCTTCAGGAAGAAGTCACGTTTCATGAAGAAGTCATGTTACTGAATGCAGAAGCTTCTACTGAAGTCCAAGCTATTGCTGAAGCTGCCACCGAGTCCATCATTGAGGAGGTGATAAGTCGGGAAGTTAGAGATGCTGGAAGCACGACGTGTAAAACGGAGAAGACGATGTTTTCTTTGAAAGAAGTCTTTAAAAACGTGCACACCTTCTTTGCAACGCACTTTGCAAAACTGTCCATCCACTGCACGGCAGAAACGCTGAGGAGGAAATACAGTCAGCCAACCAAAGTTGAGAGCGAAGAGTTGAAAAAGTCTCTGCGCGACAGTATCGACTCCCTGATCTCNTGTTCTCTGAAAACCTCATTGCGCTCTTACACGAGCACGCCACAGGTGGGATGATGCCCCAGTTGACCCCAGAGCCCCCATACTGCAGGGAAGTCCAGCTGAAACTTGTAGGAGACATACAGGCCAGCGTGTGGCGTTTTCTGAGCCTGATGAGGTGGTGGCTTAATTTCCAGGCCAGGACCCACAGCGACAGGGTGGTGCAGGCTTTGTCAGAGAGCGAGCATTTGACCACACTGGCCACCAAGAGCTGGTGTGTGGCCAAGCTCACTCTGGATGACAAAGCCAACGCAGAGTTCAAAGCAACAGCAGTGAGAGTGCTCGTAGAGATGCTGGTTACTAAAGTCTTTAGCAACGCGAAGGTCAACTGCAGCTCTGCAGCAGAGACCATAGTCAGCCAACTGTATTCAAACATCTGGGCTAAAGTTGAGGCTGGAGAATACAAAGTCACACCACAAAACTTCTGCAAGATCCAAAAGGACATTTTCAAAGACCTGGAGAAGAAGTTCAAAAGTGGAGCTCTGGGGCTGATTCTTCTAAACATGAACCATGAAGGCACCATCAACTACATCGTCAACGTCTTCCAGACCAGCATGCTACCCAAAAGGCCGAGCACTTGCTGCAGGTTCTTCAAAACCATTCGCCACTTCTTTTCCAGAAGTTAAGCCACTTAAGAGCCCCTTTCTACCCCCCCACCCC
>RPOG01001265.1:26594-166096 GCA_008086565.1 Thalassoma bifasciatum
TGTGGAAGGCATGGAAGGAGCCACGCTTCAGGAAGAAGTCACGTTTCATGAAGAAGTCATGTTACTGAATGCAGAAGCTTCTACTGAAGTTCAAGCTATTGCTGAAGCTGCCACCGAGTCCATCATTGAGGAGGTGATAAGTCGGGAAGTTAGAGATGCTGGAAGCACGACGTGTAAAACGGAGAAGACGATGTTTTCTTTGAAAGAAGTCTTTAAAAACGTGCACACCTTCTTTGCAACGCACTTTGCAAAACTGTCCATCCACTGCACGGCAGAAACGCTGAGGAGGAAATACAGTCAGCCAACCAAAGTTGAGAGCGAAGAGTTGAAAAAGTCTCTGCGCGACAGTATCGACTCCCTGATCTCTACAATCTACATGGAGAATCTAGAGGACTTAACAAGAGCTTCTTCATTTCCAACGATGAGGGACTGGACTCAAAGTGAGCTGGTGTTCTCTGAAAACCTCATTGCGCTCTTACACGAGCACGCCACAGGTGGGATGATGCCCCAGTTGACCCCAGAGCCCCCATACTGCAGGGAAGTCCAGCTGAAACTTGTAGGAGACATACAGGCCAGCGTGTGGCGTTTTCTGAGCCTGATGAGGTGGTGGCTTAATTTCCAGGCCAGGACCCACAGCGACAGGGTGGTGCAGGCTTTGTCAGAGAGCGAGCATTTGACCACACTGGCCACCAAGAGCTGGTGTGTGGCCAAGCTCACTCTGGATGACAAAGCCAACGCAGAATTCAAAGCAACAGCAGTGAGAGTGCTCGTAGAGATGCTGGTTACTAAAGTCTTTAGCAACGCGAAGGTCAACTGCAGCTCTGCAGCAGAGACCATAGTCAGCCAACTGTATTCAAACATCTGGGCTAAAGTTGAGGCTGGAGAATACAAAGTCACACCACAAAACTTCAGCAAGATCCAAAAGGACATTTTCAAAGACCTGGAGAAGAAGTTCAAAAGTGGAGCTCTGGGGCTGATTCTTCTAAACATGAACCATGAAGGCACCATCAACTACATCGTCAACCTCTTCCAGACCAGCATGCTACCCAAAAGGCCGAGCACTTGCTGCAGGTTCTTCAAAACCATTCGCCACTTCTTTTCCAGAAGTTAAGCCACTTAAGAGCCCCTTTCTACCCCCCCACCCCCACCCCCACTCGTCCCACCCGATTTATTAAGTAAGGTTTTCTCCGGGATTGCTCCGGTTTGCCCAAAGTATCCTTGACTCCTCCCATCCATTTTTCTGACCACACAGTTTTCCCCAGCATTTATTTTGAATGTAATAAAACTGAAACCCCTACAGTTGCTTCTCTCTTTCTCACACTTATATTGGAACAACACTTTTCTTGTATCATGATATATTTATATGATTTTACAACAGTACTCATATATGGTGTGATTTATGTTTTACTATGGTATTGTTACACTTAAGAGAAAATAGATATACAAAGTTTTGAGTTGAAGTCTCGGTATTAATTTAACAGAACAACACTAACAATGTTTGAACTTGATGCTGCCACCATCTTGCAGCCTTGGGGTCATGACCCCACATTGGGTCGCCTGGAAGTTCAAACAGGTTCCCTATAAATGTATATACCTGATAAAAAGCATTTACTGTTGGAAGTATATTTTTTCTTCAATTATTGTTCTTTCTGAAATCAAAACACAACACACTGAATGGTATTCTCTCTGTTAGCATTTAATTAGCATTTTACTGTGAGGAATTTTAATAATTTTAGCATTTTAAATTGCATATGGCAGGTTATTATCATTGTTATTATTATTATTATTATTATTATTATTATTATTATTATTATTATTATTATTATTGCTATTATTATTATTTTTTTTTTTTATTATTACCCTTTTAACCCTTAATAATAATAATAATAATAATAATAATTTATTTTGTTATTTCTTTTTATCATTATTTTCATTTTACTGTGGTCATTTTACTGATCATGTATATATATACTGATCATATATAATAAATTGCTCAGAGGTCTTAAATTTGCCAGGGCAGGTAAACAAGTACAAAATAACCAAAATAACCAAAATAAAAAAACCGACCTGAAAAACTCCTCCTCCACGTCACCTATGACAGAATGTTCGACGACTATATTTAATAGACGTAGGATCGATCCGTCAGGAACTGAAACCCAGTGACAAACGTGAAAATGTAAGTCGGCAATTGGTTTCTCGTGACCCTTAGTGACATACAACCAAGAACAGACAAAATGTAAACTTGAAATGGTCTCATTGAGTGACACAGATGCTATGATTTGGTTGTAATGCAGCAGGAACACCCAAACATTTACTATATTTATGTATTTTTGGTCTTAAATTTCATTCAAAGTGGCATTAAAAAGGTATTTAAAAGTCTTAAATTTGACTCGCCAAAACCTGCAGGGACCCTGCAACAACCTTAGTAACTGCCTTAGTGAAAGGCCTTAATAACAGCCTTAGTAACTGCCTTAGTAACGGTCTCAGTAAAAGGCCTTAATACCAGCCTTTGTAACCGCCTAAGTAACTGCCTTAGTAACAGTCTCAGTGAAAGGCCTTAATACCAGCCTTAGTAACGGCCTAAAAAATGGCCATGGTAACTGCCTTCGTAACAGTTTCAGTAAAAGGCCTTAATACCGGCCTCAGTAACTGCCTTAGTAACAGCCTTAGTAACAGTCTCAGTAAACTGCCTTCGTAAAGGCTCTATTTATGACAGCGTTACTCCCAGCGCTGCATGGTGGCACAACCGTGCACAGTACAAGCAGTCAAAACAAACGGGGGCAATTTTGGCAGATATATAAAATCCCCCTTGACATTTTTTTTACCTTCTAAGGATGACATGTATGGGCAAAAGAGGACTCTTAGTCACCCTAGCTAATGGTTAATTTAGGGGATAAAAACAATAATAACCAGCAGTATGCTCTATTATTACAACTACCACATTCAAGTCCCAGCTAATATTCGTCTATCAAACCAAACACATTAGACTTGTTGTCAAACTGTCACAATCCCTTCTCGTATGTCATTGTGTAACCTGGGGATTCTCACCTGTAATCAGACACACCCTCAGTCTTTTTGTGCTTTATGCTAAGAAACTCCCTGGAAGAAGAAGAAGTGTGTTGCTATGGTGTTCCTATCAGGCTGGCACCTGCTCTACAGGTCCACACACATGCTTCATGCAGATAAGTAAATCCATCCTCATAAATCTGAGAGACACATTTTAGCACAAATGAAAATCATGTCTTCTCATTAGGGGAATAGTTCTTCCAGAGAGCAGCCAGCTTTAAACAGCACCCCTGGCATTATAATTGGCGTGCAGCAGTTGAGTTGTGACTGACTTTGTTTGGCTGACAGCTGACAGTAAATCACTTGCTAAACTGGAAGCCCTGATAAGTGATTTCTTGCTAAATATGGACCTAAGCGTTTTTTGTTTTTTTTTCCCGGGATGGTGAGAGTTGTTTAAAAACCTACAGCCTAAATCCTGTTTTTCCCCTTAAGGAGGGATAAAACACCTTTTTTCACAAGCCTGACATGGAAATGTGTGTGTGTGCGTGTGTGTCACATACGACTTCATTGTTTACAGTGTAAATGTTATGGAAGGCAAAGTGTCTGGTCTGTGTGCAGCCCCTGTAGCTGTGTTGTAGCTGTAACATGTCTGTCATTACGAGGAGCAGAGTCCCTGACGTAGAAACACCATCTGTTACATGAAGGGGAATTATGCTANAGCTGAAACTTGTAGGAGACATACAGGCCAGCGTGTGGCGTTTTCTGAGCCTGATGAGGTGGTGGCTTAATTTCCAGGCCAGGACCCACAGCGACAGGGTGGTGCAGGCTTTGTCAGAGAGCGAGCATTTGACCACACTGGCCACCAAGAGCTGGTGTGTGGCCAAGCTCACTCTGGATGACAAAGCCAACGCAGAATTCAAAGCAACAGCAGTGAGAGTGCTCGTAGAGATGCTGGTTACTAAAGTCTTTAGCAACGCGAAGGTCAACTGCAGCTCTGCAGCAGAGACCATTGTCAGCCAACTGTATTCAAAAATCTGGGCTAAAGTTGAGGCTGGAGAATACAAAGTCACACCACAAAACTTCAGCAAGATCCAAAAGGACATTTTCAAAAACCTGGAGAAGAAGTTCAAAAGTGGAGCTCTGGGGCTGATTCTTCTAAACATGAACCATGAAGGCACCATCAACTACATCGTCAACGTCTTCCAGACCAGCATGCTACCCAAAAGGCCGAGCACTTGCTGCAGGTTCTTCAAAACCATTCGCCGATTCTTTTCCAGAAGTTAAGCCACTTAAGAGCCCCTTTCTACCCCCCCACCCCTACCCCACTCGTCCCAACCGATTTATAAAGTAAGGTTTTCTCCGGGATTGCTCCGGTTTGCCCAAAGTATCCCTGACTCCTCCCATCCATTTTTCTGACCACACAGTTTTCTCCAGCATTTATTTTGAATGTAATAAAACTGAAACCCCTACAGTTGCTTCTCTCTTTCTCACACTTATATTGGAACAACACTTTTCTTATATCATGATATATTTATATGTTTTTACAACAGTACTCATATATGGTGTGATTTCTGTTTTACTATGGTATTGTTACACTTAAGAGAAAATAGATATACAAAGTTTTGAGTTGAAGTATCGGTATTAATTTAACAGAACAACACAAACAATGTTTGAACTTGATGCTGCCACCATCTTGCAGCCTTGGGGTCATGACCCCACATTGGGTCGCCTGGAAGTTCAAACAGGTTCCCTGTAAATGTATATACCTGATAAAAAGCATTTACTGTTGGAAGTATATTTTTTCTTCAATTATTGTTCTTTCTGAAATCAAAACACAACACACTGAATGGTATTCTCTCTGTTAGCATTTAACTAGCATTTTACTGTGAGGAATTTTAGTAATTTTAACATTTTAAATTGCATATGGCAGGTTATTATCATTGTTTTAAGTATTATAATTATTATTATTATTATTATTATTATTATTATTATTATTATTATTATTACCCTTTTAACCCTTAATAATAATAATAATAATAATAATAAAAATAATAATTTATTTCATGCTATTTCTTTTTATTATTATTTTCATTTTACTGTGGTCATTTTACTGATCATGTATACATCTTACATTATTGTTATTACTGTAGTTGCTTTGATCCAATGACGCTGCATGAGCTCCTCTCAGACTACAGCTGTTGTTGAGGACTTCACTGTTGCATCACCAAATCCTTGAAAAGCGCCTCTATCCTCAACCAATCATCATTACTTGTGTGTCTGCCAGGTCATTCACGAAGTAACACCCATCACTACTGTCGGTAACAGTAATGGCGTTGTAATGTCTGAAATGATCTCTAATTTGAGTACCCGTTACTAAAAGTAACAGCTCCAGTAACACAGGGTTCCTACACATCCTTACAAGTATTTAAAAGACTAAAATTCATGTATCTGAAACCAAGGCCTTAAAAAGTCTGAAATCCATTAAAATGTTATATTCTGGTCTTAAATAAATTGCTCAAAGGTTTTAAATTTGCCAGGGCAGGATTTGTTCATGTTTTATTGGTTTTATTTTTTTATTTTTTTGGCTGGACTTTTTGAGGAGGAGGTGCAGTGGATACTGTCTTACAAGCTGCTGATATAAATTATCTGCATCCTAGCTAGGCAGTCCTTGACTTTAGGTCACTGTTTGCACTTTTACATTCAGCCGTTAACCAAAGAGCACTGGGAATCACTGTATGTTCCAAGAACAGACAAAATGTAAACTTGAATTGGTCTCATTGAGTGACACAGATGCTATGATTTAGTTGTAATGCAGCAGGATCACCCAAACATGTACTATATTTATGTGTTTTTGGTCTTAAATTTCATTCAAAGTGGCATTAAAAAAAGGTATTAAAAAGTCTTAAATTTGACTCGCCAAAACCTGCAGGGACCCTGCAACAACCTTAGTAACTGCCTTAGTAACAGCCTTAGTAACTGCCTTGGTAGAAGTCTCAGTGAAAGGCCTTAATACTGGCCTTAGTAACCACCTTTGTAACAGTTTCAGTTAAAGGCCTTAATACTGGCCTTAGTAACTGCCTTAGCAAAGGCCTTTGTAACTGCCTTAGTAACAGTTTCAGTGAAAGGCCTTAATACCAGCCTTAGTAACGGCCTAAAAAATGGCCATGATAACTGCCTTCGTAACAGTTTCAGTAAAAGGCCTTAATACCGGCCTCAGTAACTGCCTTAGTAACTGCCTTAGTAACAGCCTTAGTAACAGTCTCAGTAAACGGCCTTCGTAAAGGCTTTATTTATGACAGTGTTACTCCCAGCGCTGCATGGTGGCACAACAGTGCACAGTACAAGCAGTCAAAACAAACGGGGGCAATTTTGGCAGATATATAAAATCCCCCTTGACATTTTTTTTTTACCTTCTAAGGATGACATGTATGGGCAAAAGAGGACTCTTAGTCACCCTAGCTAAGGGTTAATTTAGGGGATAAAAACAATAATAACCAGCAGTGTGCTCTATTATTACAATTACCACATTCAAGTCCCAGCTAATATTCGTCTATCAAACCAAACACATTAGACTTGTTGTCAAACTGTCACAATCCCTCCTCGTATGTCATTGTGTAACCTGGGGATTCTCACCTGTAATCAGACACACCCTCAGTCTTTTTGTGCTTTATGCTAAGAAACTCCCTGGAAGAAGAAGAAGTGTGTTGCTATGGTGTTCCTATCAGGCTGGCACCTGCTCTACAGGTCCACACACATGCTTCATGCAGATAAGTAAATCCATCCTCATAAATCTGAGAGACACATTTTAGCACAAATGAAAATCATGTCTTCTCATTAGGGGAATAGTTCTTCCAGAGAGCAGCCAGCTTTAAACAGCACCCCTGGCATTATAATTGGCGTGCAGCAGTGGAGTTGTGACTGACTTTGTTTGGCTGACAGCTGACAGTAAATCACTTGCTAAACTGGAAGCCCTGATAAGTGATTTCTTGCTAAATATGGACCTAAGCGTTTTTTTTTTGTTTTTTTTTTCCCGGGATGGTGAGAGTTGTTTAAAAACCTACAGCCTAAATCCTGTTTTTCCCCTTAAGGAGGGATAAAACACCTTTTTTCACAAGCCTGACATGGAAATGTGTGTGTGTGCGTGTGTGTCACATACGACTTCATTGTTTACAGTGTAAATGTTATGGAAGGCAAAGTGTCTGGTCTGTGTGCAGCCCCTGTAGCTGTGTTGTAGCTGTAACATGTCTGTCATTACGAGGAGCAGAGTCCCTGACGTAGAAACACCATCTGTTACATGAAGGGGAATTATGCTAATCGCTGACTGCTACACGACAGGAGTCTGGAGGAGGAGTGAGGCTGAGACAAGATGGAGGGAGAGAAGAACAGAGTGTTCAATGAAAGTGATAACAAGGAGTGAAGGAGAGAAGGTGAAGACGGGGAGGACAGGTTGAGGCGGGCTGAGAGCAGAGTCAGACAGAATTATAGCATAACACCAAACAACTGGGGCACCTCACCCCTCCCACTCTGTAAACTGAAATTTGTTGACTTTGCTTGTAAAAACTCAGGAAACCGATTGCCTCAAATTTCCAAGTAGATGATCAGTTTTAAGTTGTTAAAGCTGAAGAGAACTGTTTTCCGACAACTCATGTCTTGGCAGTAAACTCAATGCAAAATCATTACACAGGTTGACCATAAGTGAGGAGGGCAGGCAGTGGACATGAGACCCCACTGTTCATGGATATACTACATAGGTGACATAGGTGACACAAGCTGTCTTTGTCTTGGTACAGACTGGGTGTCTACGCCTCATGGCTTAGTCCAGCTGTCTACGGTATTGACTGATTGTCAATGACATCAATAAATAGTGGTGTTTTATTCTGTTGAAGTCTTGATGAAAATTCCTGTGGATGTTTTGCCTCAACCTCCAAAACTGCCCATTATGAACTTTATGTAGAATCAAGGAGTGTGACTATACATTATGGGAAAATGCTAACTGGGGATGTAGGTCTACACTAGGGATCACCAACTATATTTATAAAGGGGCCAGAATTTTACCAGACAGTCAAATTTTGGCATAACATTATTATTTGATATTTATTGTTTTTATATTTGTTCCATGTCATTACAAAACTGAAGGCATTTTTAGCTTTTATGAGTCACACTCCTTACACCTGTACCACAGTCAACTAATTTTAGAATCCAGTCGCGGGCCTGATTAGATGGTTCGGCGGGCCGGATTTGGCCCACGGGCCACCAGTTGATGATCACTGGTGCACACCTTACAGCATAGACAGCCGGTCTATGCCACTGAGCACAAGCAGCCAGTCAATGCCACAGTGTGAAGACAGCTTGTGACACCTGAGTGATTCATCCATGTACAGTCGTCTCCCATGCCCACTGTGTGCCCTCCTCACTCACAGTTACAAGGTTTGATAAGAAATTAAGTTCAGTTCGGTTACATCTTTTTGCATTTTTCAATGCTTTCTACACATTGTAAGCTACCCTTACAGAGCTCAACATACCGAGTTAATTCTGCTTAACATGGCACAAATAACTAATTTCATTTCGTAACAACATATTCCTGAAAAACATAAAATAAGAAATACTGACTACTAAAAAGTTTAAGTTGTAGCATAAGTCGGGTTTACAGTGTGGATTTCTTGACAACAAACTTCAAATTAAGTGTTCTGGGATCTTTGAGACCTATGTGAACCTGCTGAAAAGAAATATAGTATTGTCCCTTTACAGTATGGCGTCAGTGGGCAACTGTGCATGTGTGTTCAACGAGAGATGCCAAATGCTCCTGAAAGCTGCTGAGTGTCTCACTCATACTTTAAAGTATAGGTCACTTGCTGCTGACAAGTTTGTTTACTTGCCTCAATAGAAAGTTGTTTTTAGTTTAAGTGAGGAGACTCATCAGAGTAAGCTACAATGAGTTCAGGTCACTTTTTGTTTTAAGTAACATATACAGTTACATTTCACAGTGCAGTTCACTCAACAGGACGACAGTCAGACTTCTCCAAATACAATCCAAAACACCCACAGGATTCAAACTTCGCTCTACTCTTCATTAGGACTGTAAGAAATCCACCATTGTCCCATTTCAATAAATAATTGAAGTGAGAAAGTCTATACTTACACACTTTAAATATGCACTTAGCCAGCATTAGGAGCAGCAGACGAGGAGGTGTCGGAGAGCTAAATATAGCAGATAATGAGGTGATTAAAATGTCTTTGTTGGTCTGGCTTCAGCACACTTGGACCGTACTGTACCAAACTTTCAGCCCACTCACAGCAAACACAGCGGTCCAGCTCTCATATGGGAGGGAGAGCTGATGTGGAAAAAGCTGATAATGATGGTGCTGGTGTAGGCGTAACACTGATCATGTTATTTAGAGATACTATAATGTTCATTTTATCCACTACACTTCTTTTTAATAATGTGTTTTCCATTAACCGACGGTATAATTTTTAGCCTTTTTGAATTTTAAAATGTTTTCTGTGTTATCGAATGATGCTTCAGGAAAGAATGGTTATGTGTGCTTTTTGACTGCAGGAACAAGGGTCTAAATGTGGTTCTGGAGTACCATATCTAAACATTAGACTTCCTTCCTGAGGGGAGAAGTACTTTCCAGATTTCCAGGAACTTAAGGTTGTAGGGCCTGCAAACCAAATTTTGCTGTTTGCAAGAATGCTGAATGCTGCCTTAAAGGTAGGGTCTGCAGGGGGTAGGTGGGAGTTGATGTTAGCAAGTGAGAAAAGCTATCCCAAGCGGCTACAATTGAAGCCGTAACACGCAGAGAAAGAGGAATGACACTTCATTTATCTGCAGGAAATCAGGTGAATGGCTCTTCGGTCTCTCCCACATAGGAATGTGAAGCTGCAGGTGCTCTCTGGGCTGGTGCGTGTGTTCAGGGAGCTAGGGCTATTCGCTACAATTGGAGGCAGTGACCATACGCAGCCGCTGGCACTGAGCCACAGAGGAGCCCAGTTTATTCATACACAGTAATGGAAAAAATTCCTGCAGACCCTACCTTTAACTCCACCTCTTTAAGTCGAATGAGATAAAAAAAAAAGAGTCAAGTTGAGTCAGCATTACCACCATGTGAAGTGATTATAGGATTCAGGGCAAAACCTCAGAAACAGAGACTTTGAATTTGTTTTGTGTGTTTTTTATTATGATGGACAGAGATTATGTGCATCACCACAGTTAGCCATTCAGCATCGATGATATTCAGCCTGTGCTGGTGTTAAAACTGTAAATGGATTTCTTTGACTCTTGACACTTGCAAGGAGAACAGCCTTTGTAGCACAATAGCTGTTGTAAAAATTACTTTTATTTCTTTGTTTATGAGAGATTCTCAGATTACCATTTGGGTTATCAACCTGTCTCATTAATATTCGGTATATTGTGTTCATGTTGTGAATTTAATCTATCTGTATCAATATCTTGATAACTGATGGCAGGTTACATAAAAATATATATTTTGGAGAAAGGTAAAGGGGTGGGAATAGATAAGTTTTAACTTCCTCTCACTCCTTTTTTGAACATCTAATTGACTTATTAGGGTTCTTGGTTGTTGTTATTTTGCTTTTCAGTTCACTTTTTTTTTTAACCCTCCCAGTATGTTTATTTGTTAGTAATGTGTAATATGTTCAGTGGTCAAATATAAGCGTGTAGAAGGTAGTTGCAAATATTTTAGATGGACCATTTTTTCCCCCATATATATATATATATATATATATATATATATATATATATATATATATATATAAGGTTTGCAACTCTGTGATTTAGCACTTTATTATTCATGCAGAGAAAGCATATATTTATCTTGATCTCTGAACAGACGATCCAGTAACTAATAAGTACCCAGCAGTATATTTTATATAGAGTATTGAACAAACATAACTTCAGCAATCAACCTTTAAATGCAGTGTGACTATTCAGTGCAGCACTCCTGCCACTACAGATGAACCACTTGCTAAAATCTGGTCCTGAAAACAGCGTCTTCTGCGTCTTCTGCCGTTTAGACGGTGGCGTAACCACGATCGTCTTCAAAACGCTCCACTCTGGAGGGAGTCTTTAGATTCTTGCGGATTCACACACACACACACACACACACACACCCGCGTGGCGCAGTTGCCGTGTAAACAAAAGGCCCCTCTGAAAAAATATTCTGTTGGATTCACCCCCAATCGTCTCTGTGTAAACAGGGCCTAAAATTAATGTGGGTCAATTTGACCAGGGACATGATAGGAGGGTTAATGTTTTATTTTGTTTTATGGTGAATTATTTGTTCATGTTCAAAAAAAAGAAAAAGAAAGAAAGAAGAAGATATCCACTGACACATTCAGCTGAAGGTCTCCAGTTTACACGGTCACTCTTTAAACTGGAACACCAGAGCTCACAGAGACACATTCACACTACCAGGCTCAAAGAAGACACTTGTTTAGGAGTTATTGTATCAAGTCAATCACAGCTGGAGGTCATCGTATTGTGGACAGGGGAGGGAGGGGGATATGAAAAAAATGTGGGTGTTCAAATCTGTAATGTTCAACTTACAGGTGGCCTCCAGAGTTCCTGTACCTCTGGAATGTACTACCACCCAAACTTGTCAGTTATAAACACCTGAACCAAATTCAGACTCTAGTTCCTGCAGTCAAAGGCACAAATTTCCCCCAAAAGTCTCTACTTCCTGGTTCAAATAGCACCTGGCAAACCACAAAGACTGTTCAACATCCACCTGGACATAAAAAACCAGCAGACAGAACTTAACATAACATTTATTTCATCTTTAACATGGTTTGGCTTTTATTGTCCGGTTCAGAGAAAACTGATGCTCTAGCTGCCCTCAGGCTTCTTCACAGGCCATGTTTTTTTTTGTTTTTTTTTACACCTTTGCAGTGTGCTGCATCGTTCTCCAACACAGCCACTCATTGGTCCAACCACTCTCTGATAAGGAACTAGCATTTTGGCTAGAATCTATGCAAGATGGTTTCACATGATGACAAACAGGGAAGTCTGCCAATCCATCTGTTTCATGGACCCAAACATAAAAAAAGTGTTGCTTTTTATTCGCTTATGGGTGTCACTGTAGTTGTATCACGATCATTATGCATGAACCATATTTTATCGCTGCTCATTTCAGATGTTTTAGTTCAGAGTCACTTCTTGGAAATTTAAAAGTTGAGTCCCTTTTTTTCATTCATATTTTAACTTGGCATTAGATTTATTTCTGTGCAAAGTGCTTACTCACTGATCTACAATGGCATTAAAACAAATTTCCACCCTTACTTTGGGACGTTTTGACAAATATGAAAAGCCTTTCAGCTTCCTGTAACTTTGGAACACTGGAAGCAAGAATGTACAAAGACTATTTGTCTCTATGTTCCTCACATTTTTCATCAAATTGAAAGCTGCAGAAATACAAACCTGTAAAAAGCCGAGCTAAAAGCATCTGTTAGAGGAAGAGGATATGTTGCTATTCACACTGAATGATCAGATCTCGTCTTTCCGTTCATTCACAGCTCTATAGTCAGCGTATCTGACTGACACATCAACTTTAAACAATGAGGTAGGTCAGAGGAGGAACGCTGCTGTAGTAGATATCTGAGTCATCCTGGCTCTCCATTAAACCACGGGCCTTTATTCCCTTTCTAAAGTTAAAATGTGGACTCTCAATGCTCACACGCCACCCCACATCACTTCTGCTGAAAGGAGAGCAAAGAGGGACGGGGGAGCTGAACAAACAGTCTGGTCCCCTGTGGACAGCCAGCCTTTGAATGAGACTGGAGGAGAAAGATGAGAGGAGGGTGCAAGGGAAGGGGGAAGGGGGGAGGGGGGGTGCAGGAGACAAACAGGAGGTGGAAGAGGAGAGAATGAAATCTGAGGGGAGGTAAAAACAAAAGGTGGGGGGTTAAATTGTGGGGTGATGGATGGAGCCTCTGGAGATAAAAGTGCACTTAGAGAGCTGTAGGGAAGCAGAGCTCTCCTTTAAAGGATGATGTAGAGAAGAGGGGGGAAGCAAGGATTGCATGAATACCGTCAAGAGAAAGCCAGGAAGATGGTAAAGACAACCGTATATGTTTACTCCTGTTTTTCCCAAGACACACAGGTTTTCCATGGAATGGGCAATCATCCCAGGAGAACCTTGTCTCTGTGCCAACTCAGCCTTTCAGAGGAACTGATGCACAGCAAACTATGGTTTGTGTCCAGTTGCTTTATTCAACTAATTTGACCAAACTAGTTATTGCCAGGCTTCTGTGCATCTTAGTTGAGAAAGTTTATTTAAAAGGATAATGTGCACTTGCATTTAATGTTTGCAGTAGAACTCCATTGCAGCTGGGTGGAAATGACGTCTGAATTGAAAGAGAAATAAAAGCTGGAATTGATTTTTTTTTTTTTTTTGTAAATGTGGATACATAGAGCATAATTTTGAAGAGAGCCATTATAAACTCAGATACATAGGGCAATGGTTAAATAAGATAGTGGCTACATGGGGCCGTGGGAACATAGGGGTGTGAGAACATACAGTACAGGCCAAAAGTTTGGACACACCTTGTCATTCAATGTGTTTTCTTTATTTTCATGACTATTTACCAGAGTGACTGACTTTCATTTCTTAAAGTAATGATGGCCACTCTTTTTTTTGATCGGTTCTTGCCATAATATGAATTTTAACAGTTGTCCAATAGGGCTGTCGGCTGTGTATTAACCTGACTTCTGCACAACACAACTGATGGTCCCAACCCCATTGATAAAGCAAGAAATTCCACTAATTAACCCTGATAAGGCACAGCTGTGAGGTTAAAGCCTTTTCAGGTGACGACCTGTTGAAAAATGCCAAGAGTGCACAAAACAGTGACCAGAGTAAATGGTGGCTATTTTGAAGAAACTAGAATATAAAACATGTTTTCAGTTATTTCACCTTTTTTTGTTAGGTACATAACTCCACATGTGTTCATTCATAGTTTTGATGCCTTTAGTCAGAATCTACAATGTAAATAGTCATGTCATTGTGAAAATACCTTTCAAAATGAGACATAATTACCATTATAGGGGTTTAGCTTTGTATCAAACCATGCGAACAGAAAATGTTTTCCACGTTTTTATGTGAAAAACTTCTGAGGTGACTAAGTCAGGATGATGACGATATCAGTTCACAAACATCAGGTAGTCTATTTATTTTATTGAAACGCTCAAATAAATATAAGGTATTGAGGCCTGTTGTTATGATTGTCAGGTTTTTTGATTTGCCTATAACAGTATCCCTGTGATGGGGTCACCAGTCTTCAGCATCTCTACTTTGGGGATGACAGTGGAACAAAGAGCCTTTGTTATTGATGACTGACAACCTTCTCATGCTGATACTGCAATTATTTTCCAACAAACTGAGTTGATTTTATTGTGTAATTAAAAAAAATGTTTGAAGACATATTTTTAAATGGTGGCATAGAAGTAAAATCAAAACCCTTATGTTTGCCGTCAGTGCCATCAGGTCAGAATGATGTAAGAATACGTTCAACATAAAGTAGAAAACTACTGCAGCCCCCTAACTATTTCATGCGTGGCGAGCTGGGTCCTGCAGCCAACTATCGTCTTCATGCTCCACTCTCTTCTTCACCATATTGTTCTCTAAGGACACAGGTAAATATTGGACTTGTCTTAGGTTGATCTATTGCTTTGCTCACTGACCGAAGAAAATGAACCTGGAGTCCTGCACAGTCTCCAGAGTTAACATCAACAATTTCCCAAGAGATAGACTTATCTCCAGAATCAATTAAAGAGTTCAGGTGTTTTTTGATTGGGAAAGCTTCTCGTTCAGAGCGCAGTTTGATTATATTTCATGACATAAAAACATAAAAACTCCATCCTTACAAAAACTGATCATATTGATAATTCAGAGTCCAGAACCATCACGGGACCCAGCTGAAAGGACATGTTTCTGATGTGTGTGTGATTGGAGCTCCGCAGGCTCCCAGCTGCACCACAATCACAGACATGATGCTTCTGGGAAGAGATACAACGATTTAGCGATCTCATAATCATTTAGATGTTTATCCAAACTGGGCTAATGTTTGTCTGGTAAACACGAGCCCTCTCAGCTATTTCTTGTTCCAGTGTTACAGATGATTCATTTTGTAGACTGTGCACCTGGTAAACACATCCAGCCTATATGTTGGAAAATGTAAGGCAGACGGGGATTTTCAATGCAAGACGTGAATGTGTTGGTGGCAAAATGCAGGCTTGAGTGCCCTTTTGAATGGCAAAAGAATGTGCACTAAAGTGCCCTATTGGAGAGTAAAACAGCCTCCTAATATGCCCTCTTTAGTGACAAAAACCCATTGAAAGGGAGGCAACAACCCTTGTAAAGCTCCTACTTGGAAGCCAAGTTGTGTGCCAAAGTGCGCCTCTGGTGGCAAACACACTTATCCGCCCCTTGGTTGCCAGAATCACTCCAAAGTGCGCCCTAGGGAGCTGAAACACATGCTTTTGGGTCCTTTTTTGGAGAAGACACATGATGAAGTGCCTACTTTGGTTGCAAAAACACCCACTCACTTGCCTTCTTGTGAGACAAAAAAGCCAATTTAAATGTACTTCCGGTGGCAAATGCACCAACCTGCCTCTAAGTCGCAAAAATCATTAAAAAGTGTCCTTTTGGGAGCCAAAACACATGCTTAAGGGCCCACTTTGGGCATAAAACGTGCTAAAGTGCTGTCAAGGTAAGCCAGATGGCTCACACTACAAGATTTTAAAGGTCTTATAAGGTTCTGAAATCTGATAGTGTCACAAACATGGAGAATCTTAACCGATTTTCTCATCTTAAATCTTAAATGCGCACACACTACAAGATTTGAAAATAATGATCAGGACACGCTACAGGATTTTATCACAACTACTGGACCCGATCGGACCAGAGAGCAATGCATCACGTAAATCTGCTCCTATAATAAACTTAATTTATGAATATTGGATGGTTCAGGGGGCCAAATCCGGCCCCCTGAACCATCCAATCCGACCTGCGACTGGATTCCAAAATTGGTTAATTTTATCTATTCATAATATTTAATTTATGAGTAGATACAGCAGCTGGATGTGCTGCATATTTTGGCATCTACTAATCATAATTAAAGCCCAATTATATACAGTGGTGACAAACAGCAACATTTTGTATTATTTTTATTATTTAACAAACATAGGAGCATGACTGAACTCCTCAATGTACAGCTAAAACTCTGCGGTAACAACTTAAAAACTACATATGAATGCACCGTGTGTCACACATTACTCATGATGACTGTCCTGCTCGCTTTTAATGTCTCTTTCCATCTTTTTGGTTTTGCAGCTTTCTCTGATTGGCTATAGTCATCCTCAGTAATCATCCTGATAAATATCAAACATGTTTGAAAATTATTGGGATGCCTTCGATTGTCGGGAGGGCTGTTCGAGGTCCACCAACTGCTCACACTAGACGATAATCAGACCCAAACACCTGTTGTTTAGGCTCGATTGTCAAGAAGGCTGAATCACATTAAAATCGGCCAGAGAATCCTATAGTGTGAGCCAGGCTTAATGTGCCTCCTTGGGGGGCAAAACCCATGCATAGTTCCTTTTAGGAGACAACAACCTGTCCTCATGGGAGGGAGATAGAGATGGGATTCATGGCTCTTTGAGAGGAGCCGGATCTTGGTGAGCCGTTCCTTTCAAAGAGCCGTTCAAAAAACTGGCTCCTTTGGCTCATTTTTATATTTATTAAGTTTTAAGAAGCCGGCCTGGCCTTAACTCATTTTACCTTGGAAATAATCACTGGGAGGAACGAATTTAGATATCCCACCAATATGAGTTTAAATTATTTTGAAATATTGACTTTAACCTTATTGACGTGTGAATTAGATTTAAAAGTCTGATCTGGATTCATTGTACATATTCCACAGGGTGGCGCCATATCACTCTGCTTTGACAGTGACGTCACTATTTTGAATTACCCCTTGTACAAATTCTGTGTATTTTATACAGGTGTAAACCATGACGGATCACAGCTGCGACTCAGTTCCCATCATTCATATTAATGAGCCGTTCAAAAGAATCGGTTCGTTCGTGAACGTCACAACACTCGAGGGAGAAAAGTGAGATAAATGACTCTTCTGGTGGCAAACACACCTACCTTCCTCTTATTTGTTAAAATCACTTAAAAGTGCCCACTTGGGAGCCAAAACACATGCTAATGTGTCCTCTCGGGAGGCAAAAAAAAAAACCTTTTGAAGTGCACCCTTGGGTTAAAAAAACCTATGCCAAAATGTCTCCATGGAAGGTGGATAAGTGAACTGAAGAGCACTTCTGGTGGCAAACACCGACCTGCCTCTGTTGCCCACTTGGTAGCCAAAACACATAAGTGCCCACTTTAGAGGTAAGACGTGCTTCTGTGCCATCTTGGGGGAGGCACAAATGCCCACTAATGTGCCATTTTGGGTGGCAAAAACCCTCGTCAAGTGCCCCTGTGGGTGCACACAACAAATGCTAATCCGTCTGCTTGGGAGGGAAAAACATCTTGTTGTGCCCTGGGAGGTCTCAGAGCTCTAGTGAAAGTTTAACTCTTCTCATTGTTCTGGGAGCTGACCTCAGTTGTTTTTGTGTGTGTGTGTGAGTTGATGAAACCTTTTCATGTACTGGTGCATCTTTTCTTCTCCTCTCTTTCTGGCTCAGTTTTGGACCTGACATTTTCAAGCCAAAATGTCACAACCTTGAGAATGCTCTGCACAGCATGTGGTCACCTTCACTTTAGTTCCCACTTCTTTTAAGGGTTGTTTTTCTAAAAGCCTCCAGATGTGTTACAAAGCCTCTAAAAGATTAGAAGTGTGGACTTTGGAGGAAGGAAAGTGCTTTGACATATTAAAAAAAAAAAAAAAAACACATGGAGAAAAAATAAATAAAAAGAAATTCAAAAACAAATGGTGACATAAAACTGAACTGGAGCCACAGAAAATACTGTAACACCAACTGAGCCTCAATGATCTCTCTTTCTCTCACACACATGGAGCAGCAGGTATAAATGCTCTCTGTTTGGTGGGGGGTTTGGTTTCCAGAGTTATGACTCCACCTGGACTCACTACCACACAGTTACTGCCTGCACTGCGGCGTCCAACACACACAGACACTTTCACACCTTCACACACAGGCAGCCAAGCACACATGCAAACAAACAAACATGCAGAATGGAGCATTTAAGGCACACACACACAAAGTGGTCAGAGTGCTGTATCCGTCCATCTGGTGGGAGCACAGGCGGCAAATCAAACCAACCTTGAAACACAGCGAGTCGCAAACCTTCTGCTTCGTTTCGGTCTTTTTCTTTAAAATCTCACACCTGTTTGGGGATTCTGGTTACTCAGCTCAGCTCTCTTTGCTTGTCTCCATATGTGTTGCTGTTTTCTTTTTTTTTTTTTTTTGGACTGCAAATACAAACACATGAGTCAAACAGACTTCCAAAAGTAAAGCGAGTGTTTTTATCTCATTTCCTGGAAAAATAGCTCAAAGGTCTGTGTATGTTTTTGAATCTGGATTTTTCCAAATGAGTGGTTCTTTTATTTTCATTTTGAAATTACAAAAACAAAAACTGAAATTCAGAACTCTTCTTTTTTTATCAAGGATACAAAGCATTTTTATAAAAAGATCGATTTTCATTTCCTGTTTCTCTGACCTGATTTTCAAAATAACGAAACATGATAAATCTCTGCATGCAAACCACACCAATGTGGGTATGGAAGAAGTTTTTCTGCACAACGTGAGGAGATTTGCCATTACAGACAAATCCCATTATGCAAACATCTTCACCTACATGCACAATTTAAAAAAAAGTGTTCTTTTTGTTTTTGTTTATTGTTTCTGTCCTCCCTAAATATTATTTTATTTTTTGGTTTTCAGAAACAGAAAATGAAAATCAACTGGTGCCCAAAAGTGTTTCGTAACCTTGATAAAGAAAATGCCTCAATTTCAATTTTCATTGTTTAGATTTTTAAATGGAAATCAACACTTACTAACCACTTAATTTTTGATTTTCAGTATCATTTTCTAAACAGAAAATCCAAACACCAAAACATACACTGACCCTCAAGGGACTTAATTTAAAGGTAGGGTCTGCTGGATTTACTTAAAAAATAAAATGCTCAGTTTTCACTGTATTAATCTTGCTCAATCATCATCTCTGGGTCTCGTTTTATGTGTGTTAATGTCGGTGTCTGCCTCAACCCCCTCCTCTCTTCTGCCTGTATGTTCATGTTTTGGTTGACTTGTTGTTCCTGGGCAGAGACGAGGCGTGGTGACCCCAGCCAATCACAGCACGCCAGTTGCTCAAGTGACTTTATGTGTCGTTGAAGCAGTGGGAGAAGCTATCCTGAGAGGCTACATTAGAAGCTGTAACATGCTGTGAAAGAATGATAAAATATTTCTAGGATACCTCGTTTACCTGCAGGAAAGCGGCTGCAGGTGCTCGCTGGGCTGGTGAGTGTGTATACAAAGCTGTGGCCATTGGCTACTATTGGAGGCAATGTGCATACGCAGCTGCTGGCACTGAGTCACAGTGGAGGAGCCCAAATTGGATGTTGTGTTTATAAACAAAAAAAAAAATATCCTGCAGACTCCACCTTTAAGCTGGATTTACCTCACAAGTACAGAGAAATATTAAATTCAAAGATAATAAAAGTCAACAATAAAGCCTGAAAACAGTTATTGACAAGAAACATAAACTTCAAGAATGAACATTAAATTCCCTCATTTCATTGGCAGATTGACAGTACTTAGCCTGTAATTTCTAAAAATAAGACACTCTCCCTGACTTTTTCAGAATGTAGCTTATATTAATTTCAATTTGACATTTTTAATGAGAAATTACACAAAAAGTTCGCTTTTTCTTCATAGGGTGAATGTGACACCTTTCAACATAATCACACACACGTGCAGTATTTCTTAGCAGCCATTAAGAGAACTGGAGGATATATTAACTCAAGATCTGACTGAGTTAAAACATGATTAGATCTTCCACTGATGATTGGCTGCTGGTCTCCATCTATTATGCTTGATTTGTGCTTAATTATGTGACCTAATGAAACGTTTTGTCCACCGCTCTAACTTCATGGAAGTGGCCTGAATCTGAATAAAACAGACACTTAATCAGAGAGAAGATAGGAAGGATGGTAGCCATATTTAACAACCCTGTGAGGTGCTTTTGGACGATTAAAGAAGGGACTTAATAAGAAATAGTGACAGAGGTGATAAATAGTGAGTCAGTGGTTTTGTAAATTAGAATCATGACGAGGTGAGAAGACAGCAAAGTGGTCGTGCTTCACAACCAACTTGCAGACCCTCACATTCGAACATTTTCTTCACAGTAAAGTCTAAACATCAATGCTTTCTAGTGGCATTTTGACATTTGCAGAGAAAGCAGCAGCAGGAGCATAATGTCCTCTTCTGGATAACCTTTTCTTTTGGCCTTTTTCTCCTCACTCAACCATCCCTGTACCCGTCTACATCTCATGTTGATTGATCAGTGGATCTTTCACACAGTTACACATGGATTCAAACATTCCTCTTTGCCCTTCAGATGAATGGGCAGTAACATTAAAGAGGGGGTTTGTGCTTTTTTAAGGCTTATACTGTCCCTTTGGTTCTTCTGTAGTAGCTATTAGAGGTGTGTGATACAGCAAAATTTGGTACGGATTTGATACCAAGTGAATATCAGGCCAGTATCACCAATATCAATCCTGATTTTGATACGTTGTACATAGAAAAGAAGTGTGACAAACTGAATCAAGAATGACACATTAAACCATTAAAACAAATGTTTCTGTTCATGAATGAAAGAAAAAACAACAACAACCAATTTTTCAACCTGAAAATAGTCATGTGCGTAATTTTTTCCTGCTTTGTTGTAAATTTCTTCATGGATATCAACAGTTATATTCCAGCATTTGATGTAGCATTTTGATCAAACAGCTTGTGCGGCAATACCTGTAGATCAATGATCATCAACTGGCGGCCCGTGGGCCAAATCCGGCCCCATGAACCATCCAATCCGGCCTGCGACTGGATTCCAAAATTGGTTGACTGTGGTGTAGGTGGTTGGAGCCTGACTCATAAAAGCTGAAGTGCCTCAAGTTTTGTAATGACATGGAAAAATCTGTGAAAAATAAACATCATATAACAATGTTATACCAAAATTTGATTTTAAGTTAATTTTTATTTGAGGGTCTGGACCCCAAGGTGACTGTCTGGTAACATAATGGCTCCCTGATAAATAGAGTTGGTGACCCCTGCTGTAAATTTATGATTACAGAAACTTTAAAAAATGAGCTATTTACTGATAATTTTAAGTATGAATCTCATCACATAAGTATTGATCAATACTTATACAAGTGTTGGTGTCAATGTATCGATATTGTACATCAATCCGCCACCAATAGCAATCCATTACTACAAGCTATACTGATTCAAAGCTTAAAAAAAAAAAAAAAAAAAAAATCTGTTTTTTTTCTTGGGCACAGTCACAATGGCCGAACTGTGTTGTACTGAAGCACAATATCACTCTATGCTCCACAAACCCCCTTTACTCTGATTGGCCGGCCCTCTGGAGGCCTATCAGAGGCAGAGTGATTGGCAGAGCTTGTTATTTCAGACAGTAAGAAGATCATAAGTGATGACCTCATCATTTTAACAACATTGAGAGATTTGGCAGAATTTTTTTTGACGTGTTGCAAGTAATCCAAACCTCATTTTTGTCTCTAAATTACTTGAAATTAGATTTTTTTCTGGACTTGTTAGTTAAATGTAGCTCATATGAAGAATAAAACAATTATTATTAAAAATTAGATATTATGACTGGCTTAGATTTCAGTTTTTACAGTGTAATGTTGCTTCCTAACTGGACAGGTTGATTTCACAGGAGTGTGATACATTTGAAGTTACATTGTGTTGTTAAAGTGTTCCCTTTACTTTTTGAGGAGTGTACAGACCAACTTTCTTCTGACTTTCTTTCCTTTTTTATTTTCATTGAGGTGATCTTTTACCATTTCAGAATCTTCCATTCTTATGTAAATGAAACACACTCGCTGTGTGTGTGTGCCACAGCCAATATGTGCAGAAAACTCAGATCTGAAGGTCAAAGAAACCCATTTTCATTCAGCAGCAAATGTCTTAGAAGAGAAACTTTGAGGGAGCACTTTGAGTTGTTGTTTGAGCCTCCTCAGTGTTTCTCGATGACTTTGTCTCCCCTTAATAACTTTGAATTGGAAGGACTTACCTGGGCTCCCTCTGCCTCACAGGCATATCTACACCGTCTCCAAAGATGTCAGGACTCAGACCCATAATAATGAGGATCTGTGGCCCTCTGAGGCTCCAAGTGTCAATTGTACTTCAGCCTCTGGCAAATTCACTCTGCGTATTCAAAATCTGTCTGTTCAAGGAGAACAAAAAAACACAACCCTGCAAGTGTAAAGGTGACTGGGCGCTGTGTTAGCTGTTTTATCAAGTAGTAATTGTAGTTAGTTTGGATTAAGAATTAAAGAGGGGGTATTCTGCTTTCCCATATTAAATATCGATATGAGATAACAATACTTGATGCTCATACTAAGCATAAGAATTTTTCAGATCCTTTATTCATATGTTGTAAAAATCCCTGAATCTGTCTGTAAACTGATCAAAAGGCTCCAGCCACATTGAAGGAGCGGACCTCAAACACCAAGGTCTGCTCATAGTTCTGCCTCTGGTTGACCAATCAGAGTGACGGGGGCTTGTGGAGTTGGCTTAAAGAGGCGGTGGCTAAAACAAACTGCACCTAAAATGCACAACAACATTTAGGGGCTCACTTAATTTGACCTTCTCTAAAAATTGAGCCTGTTAATGCAAATTGTATACAAGAAAAATACACAAAAATGTTATGATAAAAGAAACAAACAAACATGTAACTTACACTGCCAGTGTGACTTTCATAGAAATGAAACTTTCTGGTGACCACTTTGAAACTGCTTACCGCCCCTTTAAGTGGGTGTGGCTTACATTAAAGTGTGCTCAATAATCCAGAAATTAGTGTAGATCAAGGAAATCCGAACGTAGACCAATTGATATGTTGTGCTAGCTTGATTTAGTTTGGAAAGAGGCAGGCTCTGTGAGAGGAGTCCAGTTTAACTTCAAGTTGAGCAACAACACAAGAAATATCACACTTCGAGACAAATGCAGTTATTTATCCACTCCTGGATGGTTCAAGCTCCTCTATACATGAAGAAATAACATCTATGGAGTTTGGCTTTTGTGTTTTTGACATGTGTGGATATGATCTGGACTGAAATTAGCAGAAAGTAATCCTGTTTTTTACCACTTGCATGAAAGGAATTATTCCCATGTAGAACTGACTTAGAGGCTGATGTAAAAAGCCTTTTCACAGTTGACACTTTGTGTTTTATCCAGTATGAACCAAACACAGCCCGGAGAGCGGCAGGATGATGAAACTCCAACTAGTTAGACTCCCTTATCTAAGACACACTTCCAGTCAGATGAGAAATTGGATGGGAGCTCTTCTGAGCTCACACCGAGTAAATATGTTGAAGAAATAAGTTTGAAACTTTTTGGGAGCTGTCTGAGTGTTTGTGTATTGAAGAGAAACACAAGTAAATCTATAAAACTCCTCAGTGGAGAGAGGGGTGAAAGTCTGAACAAAATTTATCACAGCAATGGCAAGAAGAGGGGAAAACTAAGGCCCACAGATGAGAAAGAAGCAGTGCTATTTTTAAAGCAGAAGTCTCAGACAATGAAAAGTGAGGCAAGAATTGGAGAACATTGAAAAAGTATCTGTAAGGAACAAGCTGTCCGAGGCATTTCTTTAACCCTTTAATTACTTCCTCAACCAATCGGTTTAGCACATTTCAAGTTACTGTGTTTCAAAAAGAGGAGTCTCTGACGTAACTCAAACTGATTTAACCATCTTTACCGCTTGGTAGACGTATTTTAAGCCTTTCCTTTTGTCGCGCGACCACAGTCAAATTGTTGAGATGACATATTCAAAGCATACAATGTGTCTTTGTTTTGCACTTTGTTTTAGTTTTTCATGCCAAATGAATGTTTTGCACAGGAGCATTCAATAACAAGTTATAATAAATGTAAGAATTATTAGTAATGTATGGAAACCTGTTTCTGCCAGTTTAAAAAAATAAAAATAAAAACCTGCTTTGCTGAGGTATTTTTTTCTTTTTCTTTCTTGTTTCTTTTTTTTGCTTGTATTAAGTCGAATTTTGGGATAATTTCAAATCTTTTATCTGAAAATTTCGACTTTTTAGCTCAAAATTTTGTTGTAAAAAGGGCAAAGTCAAAATTTTGAGACAATTTCGATTTTTAATCCCAGAGTTTTGACTTATTAACTCAAATTTCAGACTTTTTTATCTCAAAATTTTGACTTTTTATCTGAAAAACTTAACTTAATAAGGACAAAGTCAAAATATTGAGATAAAACTCAAAATTTTGAAATAATTTTGACTTTTAACTCAGAATTTTGACTTATTTACTCAAAATCCGGACTTAACTCAAAATTTTGCCTTATGAACTCAAATTTCAGACTTTCAGTGTGAAATTTTTTACTTAATGAGGGCAAAGTCAAAATTTTGAGATAAAACGTCAAAATTTTGAGATAATTTAGACTTGTAATCTCAGAATTTTGCCTTATGAACTCAAATTTCAGACTTTTATCTCAATATTTTGACTTAATGTGGGCACAAAAAAATCTCAAGAAGGCAATTTTTTTAAAAAACATTTATTTATTTACTTATTTATTTGTAATTATTTAACTGCCAGAAATGGGCTTCCATGGTTTTGACATTTTGGTTAAGATGAAAAATGTACAAATGCAGTTTTTCCTCATTTCATGCAACATTTTCCTTGGTTGAAAAGACATTGCTTAATATTTTCTGGCATAGTTACAGAATCAGAAATACTGAATATTTATGAGAAATTAGTTTCTTTCTGAATTAGCCTTTTTTGTGTGACTTTATCCTACTATTTGTGGTATTTGTTTGAAATTTCATTCAATTATGACTAAGTGACACTTCAGCCATTGTGTGGAGGTCAACATTTTAAAAACAAAATGCTTGTTAACAAAAAGCGAAACAATGATTGTGATTATTACTCACCCTTGCAAGAAGCAATGCAAAAAAAAAAGAAAGAAAAAACTATTCTTTTTTTCTTTGTGGGCTAGTTAAAGGGTTAAATTGTTATAATGTAAAATTACTGAAAAGACAATTAAAAAATGAGCTAAAGGAGAGTTTAAATTTATTAAAAAGAAAAAAAGAAACAGCAGGAAGACAAACAAGTGGAAAAAGTCAAAATCAAAAGTGGAACTGAAGTTATTTTCTAAAGGCTGGAGGAGAGAAAATGTCAAAGACAACAAATCACCACCATCAGTTAGCCTCCTGTGTGTTTGTGTGACAGATAGTGTGTGTATGTGTATGCGTGTGTATGCGTGTGTATGTGTGGAGGTACAAGTGCAGTTAAGTGTGTGTTTCCATGAGTTTATACAGGGTTGTATGAGCACACACGCTGATGCCTTTAAAAGATAACGTGCTCTGACAAGGTCAGGATCTCTGCTGTTAGAGGGCTTCTCCTTTTTAGATTTAATGAGCGGGAGCCCATCAACATTTATTTAGTGAGGCAAATTATGAAATGAAAAATATAAGCACTGCCAAAGTGAGTTAGTGTGAGGGAGATTTGTTTCAGACGGCTTTTGTAGGAGCATGAAAAGTGGCTGTTACTTTAAGAAATCATAAACGTTTTAAAGGAGGATTTAAAGACGAAGCCTGTGAGTAACAAACTGAGTGTTGGAGCATCCAGCATCAACAGATCGGAGAATCCGGGCGTATAGAGGGTCAAAATATCCTTTTATATATTTAAGAATGAGTCCATCTAAAGCTTTAAGAGTGAGCAATAAAATCTTAAAAATCAATGTGATAAAAAGCTGGAAATCTATGTGCACTGGCAGAGACAGCAGGGATAAATTGTTTTTTGTAGGTGCTTGCTGAAGGTGAACTAGCAGAGCTCTGAGAAGCAGCGTGGAAACATTACAATAATCTGAACAATAAAGGATGAAAGCTTTGTTTAAATCAGCGAAAAAATAAAGACGACCTTATTTTGGAAATTTGTCTGAGATAGAAAAATAATCACATCAAGTATCGTTTCTGTGATGTTTATGTTTGTTGTCATGAATTCAATACTGTTTAATACTTTTGATTTAGGTTGTGGTCCAACAGAATGCACGTACATAGCATGTCGGCGCCTTAAAAGCTCATCAAGGCCCATTCTCATGTTTTCATTGGGATGGAGATGCTATGGAGCATCTTAGTACAGTGGCCAGTAGGTGTCAGACAATTTGCAAAAGCCACAACACAAATTCAAACACCACAGCATGAATACAAAAGCCACAACGTGAAGACATAAAGCTACAAGATAACAGAAAAAAAAAAAGTTGTCACTGAAAGAAAGGTCTAACATTTACTTGGATCTCTTTTAGCTTGGAATACAGCATGTATTCACTGTGGCATTGTTTCATTAAGCTTCTGCAAAATCACAATATTTATTCTCATCCAGTGTTGCATTAATTTTTCACCAAGATCTTGTATTGATGATGGTAGAGTCTAACAGCTGCACAAAGTCTTCTCCAGAACATCCCAAAGATTCTCAATGGGGTTAAGGTCTGGACTCTGTGGTGACCAATCCATGTGTGAAAACTATGTCTCATGCTCCCTGAACCACTCTTTCACTATTCGAGCCCCATGAATCCTGGTATTGTCATTTTGGAATATGCCCGTGCCAATAAGGAAGAAAAAATCCATTGATGGAATAAACTGGTCATTCAGAATATTCATGAAGTCAGCTGACCTCATTCTTTGGGAACATAATGTTGCTGAACCTGAGCAACTGCAGCAACTCCAGATTACAGCACTGCCCCCACAGGCTTGTACAGTAGGCACTGTAGGAAGAGACTTATACCTATTGGCTTAGTTGAATCCAGGTGGTGACTTTTTTTTTGGCCAGGCATTGTATATTTATTTACACTGTTTTGTATTGCACTTTGCAACATTATATTTTTCAGTAAATATTTATATGATTTTTTTTGTCTTTTACTTACTTCCACTACTTAAGCGCAGACTGGTCCGTTGGGTTATTCGTCCGTAATAAAAAAAGGCTAAAAGTTGAACCCTTTAAATTCCGGTGTGACTATATTTCCATTGTGTTGTAGCTTTTGCATTCGTGTTGTGGCTTTTGAAAACTGTATGACACCTACCAGCCACCGTAGTTGAGCCCTGTTCCAGGAAAGTCTCCTTGCCCACGCTGAGCTCATGTCAAGCAGAAGAGAAGACAATGATCGGGGCTGGAGGTCGAACGCAAGGACAGCTTTTACTGTCCACTTTGTCGAGATGATGGATAGTTATGGTAAAAACTGTTTTGCAGTGGTATGCGATTGGGGGCAATTGTTGAAAAACACGTTAAAGTGTACACGTAGGAGCCAAAAGGCATGCTAGTGCCCTCTTATTTGGCAATTGGCACATTAAACTGCCCTCTTGGGTTGGGAAGATGCTTTGTACCTTTTTTTTTTTTTTTTTCCTTTTTGCCCCCTCTCTTCAAAAAGTCTATGCACACCACCGCTGTATCATAAAATGACCAGAACTTATAGCTCTTTTCTAGTCTTTTTGACCACAAAAAGCACTTTACTCTTCTTGTCTCTTTCACCCATCAACACCACAGTCACACACTAAAATAGTGAACAATCAGTTTAAACTAACTCATTCATACCCATCCACACACCACTTGCTTTATCATGTGGAGTATGAGTGTGTGTGGGTTGTAAACGTTCGTCCTGTGATCAGCTGGTGAACTGTTCAGAATGGAGCCACCTCTCACCTAATGATACTTGGGATACATTCCAATTAGCTATGATCCCGAAAAAGATATATCCTAAACATTTGCTTATGTATTATTTTCAGTAGATAAAAAAATAAATAGTCCTCTTTGACTTAGGATGAGCCTCATTCACCTGGTAAGTCCAAAAAAATGTCTCAGTTCAAGATATTGAAGGACATTAATGGTGCCTGAAACACTTGTAAAAAGTAATTAAATCTTTCAGTGGGATATGAAAAATTCAGCTCTCTAGTTTCTTGAATTAAGACCTTATTTCAGTGGTGGACAAAATCATGAGAACACTTGGCATATTTCAGAGGTCTCAGTTTTTATTGTCCAATTAGTGCTTTAATACCCATTGTCTTCATCATATTGTACATACCATACAATAGACTTTATAAGGAGAATTAGATAATTTTCCTGATAGAAAGAACAACTGAAAATGATGGACTGACCTCAACCCCACCCAGCAAATGTGTAGTAGTTATAGAATAGCGTTGGTGTTGAATTGACACTATATCAAAGAAATGTGCTGCTGTAACTGCTGCAAAAAACATGCACAAACCAAATATTTTAGTTTCAGGAAGGCAAAACCAGACGGGCTCACTTCATCTAATGTTTGTTGAGCTCACAGCAAGCATCTGCATCTTGTCAGTACTTTCAGATCTATTAGGTGTTCAAACAATTTTGGCAACCACTGTTTCTGTGGTAACTTGACAAGCAATCTTTTCAAGCTTTTTGCAACAACTCAAGTGTTGTTTTGGCATTTTAATGTCTTTAAAGTATTATTTTGTCTGGCTTTTTATGCCTTTGAATAGAGATGACAGGACAGGCAATAGAAAAGGAGACAAAGCAATAGGGACATGCCAGTAAAGGCAATACAGGCTGGACTCAAACTCTCCTGAGAAGGCTTGCCTCATGGGGGGCCCCAACCTAGACCACTAGGCTAGAAAGGTGTCCCAAGGTTCCTTTGGAATGAAACATTTTTACAGACTTTTCAGATGAATGTGGCTCATCTTGAATCTAATATGATATTCTTTTAATTAAAAAGAATCCATAAACCATACTTTAGGTATCAGTTTTTGCAGTTCAGAGTAGCTTTACACAGCATAGTGAAGATGCTAACAGCTCATCTGGTGCAAAACAGGAGCAAACTGCAGAAAGCTACAGATCTTTGTAAGTGTTAATACTCTTGGATACACAGTTGTGCTCATAAGTTTACATACTCTGGCAGAATGTATGATTTCTTGGCCTTTTTTCAGAGACCATAATTGATAACAAAAACGTTTCTGTCACTCACGGTTAGTTATGGTTACGGTAGTGGTTGGGTGAAGACATTTATGAACAAACAACTGTTTACTCTTTTTTAAATCATAATGACAACAAAAACTTCCAAAATGACCCTGATCAAGAGTTTACATCTCCAGTTTTTAATACCTTGTATTTCCCCCTTGAACATCAATAACAGCTTGAAATTCTTTGTGGTCGTTTTGGATGAGGGTGTTTATTTTCTCTGATGGTAAAACTGACCATTCTTCTTTTCTTGGGCTGTCTTGCATGAATTGCAGGTTTAAGATCTCCCTAGAGTGGCTCTGTTAGGTCTAAGCACCTAACTGGCTATCAGCTGCTGTGGGTGTCGAAAGAAGCTCCAAGGCACAGATTCTTAGTTAATGCATTTGCAAAAGGGAAGTCTGATCAGAGGTGCATCCAGCACCCTGACTCCCATCAGCTCCCCCGACTTCCCCGTTGTTCAGCTCTTTATTCACAGAGAAATCATCATATGGGCGTGATCGTATAGTCATTAGTCATGTACAAACCAGAAGTTCACAGGCAGAACATATTTGAATGGACATCATGTAACCACATTCTGTAAACAGCTGATACCTACTTTCTGCATGAGCAGTCTGTCCTTGACGTCAGAATGATAACATAGATTACAAGCACGGCAGTACAGCATCACTCTAACATTTCCCTCCTTTTTATCATTCTACAGCATTTTACACCAGTAGTATGTCATTTGTAAATACAATTTCAACATACACGTCATTAGAGCGTTCAGCNAGGAGGGGAACCCCTATTGTTTCCTGCTTCACCTTCTTTTCTAACCTGGGTGTTAACATTGATAAAATACATTAATTAATTAAACCTCTCCATAATTTAACAACAATTTTAAAAGACAGGGCAATCAATTGACTTCTCCTCAGAATAAATGAATGTTTCTTCTTTTTTATATCAATCAAACAATCGAAAACATTTTAGTTTAATGGATTGATGTGGAGGACCCCAGATTTATCTTCACCCTTTTGTACTTTACGCACAGTAGAGGGCACTACCCTGGAGAGGTTACTAGCACATACGTTGACAGGGTAGCATTCAGATGGTGATGTTCTCCAGATGATGTTTTTCTTCTGTGCTTCTTGAAATTCAGTCCATTTCAATCAACAATAGTTATTCTTTATTGCATTGTGTGTGATATTACACACACAAGAAGAACAGGTTAAGTGACCAAATCAGAATAAAAATAAATGCTTAAGTCTTTCGGACCTCCCTCTACTAGGGCGCAGTCCCAGGCTAGACCCCTTTCCACTGAGATCTCCACCCAGGCTCCCCTGGATTGACAACTCAGCCTTCTGCTTCCCAGTGTTTTCTTTTCAAAAACACTGATCACAGAAGCACTACTCGCCTACTAACTCACTCGGTTTCAGCTTGTAGTGGCCTGACTGTACATTGAGCCGAGCGCGGCGGCCATCAACATGGTCTTACTGCCCTCTGCGACCCGACCGGCCGGTGACCCAGTCGATAGCGATCCCCAGTCCATGAAGCAGGACCCCGTAGTGGTTACTAGCCACTCAGTTGGGAACCGACGGTCTGATCCCTACCCCACTTCGCTATGGGCCATATAGGAACTTTGACCGTTTTCACCAGCCTTGCCTGTTCACAGAGGTCGCCTTTTGCGCATCCTTCTGCTAGGTGTGGGCTGTCACCCACGTACCACGCCTGGCCCACACACCTACATGCGACCAGTGCGCCGACTAGACGGTACCACGGCAGTATGTTCATTCATACTTCATCAGACACGGGGGCCTTCAGTCCTCTCCCCAGCACTATAGTTAGTCTTTAACGTGCCCTCGGAACTTTGCAATTCCGCCGCCGCCTGTTNGACGACCCCACAGCACATCGGATCCCGTCAATCCAGTCCTGTCCAGCGGAGGCGACTCCTATCTGCCGGCCTAGTGGCGAATTTACGTCCCAGGGCTTTTCTTCAGCTCTGTCCTAAAGGCTGGTCGTCGGCAGGCCTCGGCTGATCTCCTCCTCAGGTCAGGAAATGGGTATGTTGGGATCCGGGTCACGGCACCAAGTTATGTTAGGTCTAAGCACCTAACTGGCTATCAGCTGCTGTGGGTGTCGAAAGAAGCTCCAAGGCACAGATTCTTAGTTAATGCATTTGCAAAAGGGAAGTCTGATCAGAGGTGCATCCAGCACCCTGACTCCCATCAGCTCCCCCGACTTCCCCGTTGTTCAGCTCTTTATTCACAGAGAAATCATCATATGGGCGTGATCGTATAGTCATTAGTCATGTACAAACCAGAAGTTCACAGGCAGAACATATTTGAATGGACATCATGTAACCACATTCTGTAAACAGCTGATACCTACTTTCTGCATGAGCAGTCTGTCCTTGACGTCAGAATGATAACATAGATTACAAGCACGGCAGTACAGCATCACTCTAACAGGCTCAATATTGGGGTCAGGAGACCTCTCCAAATTAAGAGTGTATGGTTGTGGCTAAACTTTCAATTTTGTTCTCATCACTCCGAATGACTTTGTTCCAGAAGTTTTGAGGCTTGTCTCTGTGCTGTTTGGCACATTGTAAGTGGGATACTTCCTGGCATTTGTGTAGAAATGGCTTTCTTCTGGTGACCTGACAATGCTGCCCGTTTTTCTTCGAGTGCCTCCTTATGGTGCATCGTGAAACAGCCAGACCACATTTTTTCAGAGAGTCCTGTATTTCAGCTGAAGTTATTTTGGGGTTTTCCTTCACATCCAGAACAATTTCCCCAACAGTTGGAGCTGAAATTTTTGTTGGTCTGCCTGACTGTGGTTTGATTTCAACAGAATCCCTAATTTTTCACTTCTTAATTAGAGTTTAAACGCAGCTTATTGGTATCCTCAATTCTTTAGACATCTTATTATATCAGTAGTATGGCATAGTTTGATTACCTTTTCCCGCAGTTCTTCTGCTTTCCTTATGACTCTGAATCCAGAAATGTCAGTGCAGCACTGGGTGAAAGATGCACGTGTCTGTCAGGAGCTCAGAAACTCACTGACTTTTTATACACACACACTGATTACAAGCAAACAGATCACAGGTGAGGATGGTTACCTTCAGTAGACATTCAAACTCATTCATGTTGACTTGAGTTCATGTTTCCAGGCCAAAATCACGAATCACAAAGAATATGCTAACTTTTGATCAGAGTCATTTTTGTAGTTTCTGTTGTCATTATGATTTAAAAGAGCAAACAGCTGTTTAACCATCAATGGCTTCACCCAACCACTAACCATGAGTGAAAAGTAGTTTTTGTTGTCATTCATATTCTCTGAAAAATGGCAGAGAAATCATAAATTCTGCTAGGGTATGTAAACCTACGAGCACAACTGTAATTCCAGCAATGTGCTTCATGAATTAAATTTAGAGATGGTATATTTGTCTGACCTTATATATAAAATTACTATCATTTGAGAAATTCAGCATGTTCAGAACTTCTCAGTACCCTCTGATCTGAGTGTGTCCCTCATTAACATGATGTTTAAGTGTGTGTAACTTCCTCCCTGTGTGTGTGTACATTCTTCTATTATTTAGAGTGTGTGTGCGTCAGTGTCTGTGTGAGTGTTTACTCTGTCTCCCCAGTTGAGCAAGCAGCTAACAATCTAGGTTAAAGATCCCTGGCTCAGTGGATCGATCCATCCCTCAGCCTCCGTCGCTCTGCCTTTAATACTTAATGAGAAAAGGTGTTTGATGAATGTGAGCCGCGCTGCTCCCTGTGCGATCTATTAACACTGCTTTACATTCAGCGATAGAGCCCGGGACACACAGGCCTGGGCCGGCCCCATGCAGGATATCAGGGGGATTATGTAAGTTTGACTGGCAATGAAGGCCTCTTTTGGAGGTCGGTCGTCTCATTCTCCCAGACTCAGAGGAGAGGATCCTTTCTCTCCAGCCTTTGGTTAAGTTGTGGGTTATTCCACATTATGAAACCACTCATACCAGAAGAGCACAGTAATGTCATTTCACAAAATACAGTCTGCCCATTAGGCTGTTATATCTCTGATCTGATACAGGAAAAAAAAAAGATCAGATCTGTCTTCTGCTTTACATTGACTTTATATTTAAACATTTGTTTAATAATTGAATGAGCTCGACCTTGTCAGCGTATTAGAAATGAAGAAAACAGAGCAAAGTCTGAAAGCAGGACAGCAAGATCCCAAGCGGCTGATATAAATATTCTTCTCCTCGGGGAATAGTAAATAAAGCATTAAAACCTCAAAATGACAAACAGTTATAAGATGAAGAAGTGAGCTGAAAACGGAGGCGACGTCTCACAAATCTCATCTCAGCTGGTTCTGCTACAAAAGAGGAGGGAAGTTAATATAGATGTGAGATGAATTATTTAAAGATAGGACACTCAAAGGAGACTGAGGAAGAGAATAATAGTTGCTCCAACTCTCATTTTTTGTTCAAGGTGTAGTAATACATCTCAGTATATTTGAAGCTTTCAAACAGTTTCCTCTATTCCAGGTTGATATTAAAACCAGTGATGGACAGTAAAGAATCATAGTGCTGGATGTCAAAGGTAAAGCTGTGCAAAACATAAGAAACAAAGATTACAGTGTTGTCTATAGATGTCTTTTCCAGTTCTCTGAACCTGAGCTGATGTCAGGCTCTTACTGTCCGTCCTGGAAGCTGAATAACCCTCCATTAAGACTTGGAAACCAAAGACGTCAAAACAGGAAGGTTTTGTTACTGCTCATATCAAAAAATGGAAGCTAAAAGATAACCTCAAATGTTTCTGTGAATGCAAAACTTAAAAAAAAAACTTCCTGATGACAATCCAACCAAGAATTTTTTTTCTGTCCTTTCTGTAATCCTAACATAAGTCTGGTCCTAAAGGGTGATAGTAGTTGGAAAACGAAAAAAAAAAAACCCAGCATAAACTAGAAACATTTGCCATCTTGCCAGGAATGAAAATGAAATGTTAAATATCCTAAAACTTTAGGTTTAAACAACATAGAACCTTTTCTCATTCTTCTTAAAAGTATGATATTTTTCAAACCTCTGTTTTCTGGTCAAAAGCCGGGCAAGGTCTCAAAATGAAAACAAGAGGCAGATGAAATTTCAGTCACAATGGTGAGACCGCTGGAATTTGCTGGGATACAATTTGATAAAATAATTCAGTCTTTTGCCAAATTTGCCAATCAATCCCAGTTGCAGAGTACAGAAAAGATCTGCCTTCTGGGTCGGTTTCCAATTGACCTTAAAGTCAACCCCTGATAATGCACAGGCCTGGTGAATTGTTGTCTTGTCTTCACAAATCCTGACATGAGATATCAACCAGTTCATGAACATAAACTTTGGGGTGGAACCCAAAACTCAAAATGTTAAAATACTTTTTCTGTTTGGAATGAACCAATTAGGAAAAAAAATCTGGTTTTAAAACCCTGATATGATATTTATTTCCTACATCAAAGGAAAAGCAACAGCAACAAAAGTGTTTCAGGCAGCACCAGAAAATGTCATTTTTCAAGATACTAAAAAACAAACATAACGCATTCAGCTCAACTTTTGAGTCTCACTGTCTCCGAGCTGCCCCACGACACATTTGTAACCTGTTACAGATTATTTCAAAGATATGTCCTCACGTGCTGTTCTAGCTTCAGTTCTGAATGAAGTTCACACACTTTTGATACTGGACATAATCTAGCTCAACTCGAAGTGAGGTTGCCACAAAAACTATTCCCCCTGCTGATTTGCTGCAGTATAGCTTAAAAACTGTATCTCCATTCATTTGAATGGGGCTGATGTTAAACTTTAAAAATTGTACACAGCCCAAAGAAACGTTTCTCATATGCATATGTTGTTGTGATATGAAGATATCATTTGATTGCATTGTATTCAAGTCCTCTATTTTCTGAGAAGTTGGTTTTCCACTAGTTTTTTTTTTTGTGCATTAAAAACTGAGTTTTACATCACATTTCACAATGATTGACAGCTCTCATTCTTCAGTAGATATTTCGGGAATACTTAGAGTTGTTAAGAAGAAGAGCCAAGAAGAGATTAGATCTAAAAAAAATAATAATTTTTTGTCACCCAGCTTCACTCAGATCCTGAGTTGCACGGATGCTGGCTGCAACATGGCGGCGCCTCTGACGAGGATATTTTGGCTTCAAAACTGTGCAGAGTACAAGCTGAAGTCATGTTGTCCATTCCATATACAGTCTGTGATTTAGACTCTATAAATGAAACGCTCATTGTATAAAAGGATGTGTTTGGAATAAACCTGCCTGGCGTTGGTAGTGAAAAAACTCAGTGTTTCAAAAAAATGGAAACTTGGCCATATATGATACTAACTAACTGTAACTAACAACTGTGCTGACTGCAACCAGATAAATAAATAAAAATATGAGGAGGATATGTTTATTTTATTGTTGACTTAATTACTACCTGTGAACGATTGTGGTGGGGCTTGAGAACTTCACCATAGCCAAACATCAGAAAGCATTCAAAATGTTTGGCTTCACTTTAGAGGAGCAATCATGTCATCCATTTTTTCCCCTCCAGACAGTCTTAATATGGCTTCAGTGTTTTTACTCAGGTGAATCCCTTTACAGCTGAGTGTTTTAATAAAGTTTGCAGGTCCCAGCTCCCTTGTTTAGCTTCACTCTTACTGCTTTTCATGAGCTTTTCATATTTGACTACTTTCGGGTATTGACTGTGACCTGGTCGTCAGCTGTCTCATTTTATCATCCCACTCTTCTCTCTGTATTTCAGCAACAACAGAATGAATCCCCTCAATAGAGTCCACTCTTCAGCAGATGTCCGGGCTGTCACGGTTCATTTTATCATAATTGGTAGTTCCACCTCGGGGGAAGAGAGAGAGATATAAAGGGAGTGAGGGCAGGGAAAGAGCCGGACAGAGGAGAGAGTGTTAGAGAGGAGAGGGCGAGCAGAGGAGGGGAGAAAAGATGAAGCAAATGAGAGGGAGCAGGGGGTGGGGGGCTATGTGATGGGGAGTGAGTGAAAGAGGGAGGAAAAAGAAGGACAGAGAGAGAAAAGAGCCTTCAGCCAACATTTTAACAGGGTTGGCCAGGCGTTTAGATGGTCAGGTCTCAGAGCAGATGGTTTAAAGACTCACTGTGGGTCTCACATTAGCCAGCAGAACGTGGCACACTGAAGCTGGACACACTGTGGACTTTCTCTGCCAGTGCACTCCGCCATCAGACACCAGACGCTGCATAGACGAAAAGATACAGAGGAAACAAACACTTGCGAACAGTTGAAAATATTTCTTTGAAGAATTCTGTTTTCCCTATTCCTCTTTTTTGGATTTTAAACTGCAGGGTTGAGGATGTTTGTCAGGCAGAAATGCTGATTTGCCTTCCCTGCATTTTCTATTTCCACCCTGCCTACCTGGTTGAGTTTGAGATAAAGTGCTATGGCAGAGAAAAACACTTAAACAGAAACATATTCTGTGACCAGGATGAGGTGAAATGAAAAAAGTATAACCCTCAGGCTACATCCTCGCTGTGTAAATAAATGTGAAAGGACAACAGGGAGATAAAAGAGGAGTTGGTTTGCCTTCTAAAATTCTCTGAACCAAATTTTTCAAAACTACTTTACATACATTTTCAAGTTCATTGGACATAGGTTGAAGTCAAAGACTGTGATAGATGGACGTAGTCTCCAGAACATCATCCATATGTGTCTGATAAGGAACCTACTGTCTTCAGGGGCCTTACTGAAAGTGCTGACTCAAGAGGCGGGCTTTGCGTCTCCTTACTAACAGCTACAGGGTGCCAGACCCCTCTTACCTGAGCTGCGTCTCTGATTGGGCAAACTTGCGATCATAATTTCCTCTAAAATGCTATCATCTTAAAGAAATCACTCATGCACAGTGTTGTCAGAGAAAAAAGCTGTTCAGACCGAAGTTATTTTTTATACCAGACTGACATTTAATTCAAATTAAAGCCTCCAAAAGCCATGATTTCATATCATAATTTTTTTCCTTTTTCTCAAGAAAACAAGTTAATTTTGGTTGTTTTCTTGAGATACTATTATCATTATTGCTATATTATTGTTGAATATACCTCAAACCTCTATTTATTTATCTTTATCTCTATTTATTTTTATATATTTTTTTATTTATTTAGTGGTGTTGATTTTTTTTGATTGCCTATTGTGTATGTGTACAGTGCTGTGAATGTGATGGAGATGTCAATTTCTCTGATGGACACAACTAAAGGGATCAATAAAAGTACTATCCATCTATCCATCTATCCATCCATCTATCCATCCATGTCGATAACGACCCCTTTTCATTATAATAATTATTATTTTGAAAAAAGTGCCTTTCTGGATACTCAAGGTCACTTTACAACAACTTTACAACAAGAGTATAAGCAGAAGTACACAGGACAAAAAATGAAAATAATTAAAACCACATCATGGTGTGAGTGCTAGTATTACCGCTGTACAAAATAAGCTTTGATTTTGCGAGATTACAAGAAAAATGAGTCATTATCTCAAAAGAACAACAAGAAGGGCTTCTGTAATTTTTGCTTAAAAATTGCTTTCATGGTGTTTTCCCCCTTTTTTTATAGCTTTCCAATAATTCTGGAGCGAGCAATAAGTTAAAATCTGATAAACTCAATTTTTGTTCTGTTTTGTTTTTGTTTTCGACCTGAGGTTGCTACTCGGCAAAAAATTTAGTTTAGCAACATCATCTTGTCTTGAAGCTCATCATTAGTCTCCTATAACTGTAAGAAACTTATGATGTAGGCTATCGACACTTGAACTGCAGTTCACTTGAGTGACCACTGGGGGCTTGTTGAATAAGACTTTTCAGTATTTTATGAGTCTTGTGTAGATTGTTGTTAACCCCTTAGGGCCACATAAAGCTGGGGCGAAACACACATTTTACCTGTTTGGATCCAACCTTAAGTTTGGTCTTTACAACTCTTTTTTCTTCAGTGTTGATATTTATTTATTTATTTATGTATTTATTTTTACTTTTAGTGCAGCTGCTTTGATCATATTTAGACTGTCACATTGTTAGAATTACCCCATTTTTTAGATGATCATCTTCCAAGAATCACATGAAGAACAGTTTTTCAGTTCAGCATTTATTCAGGTCACAGAAAAAGTATACAGCTCTGAAGAAGAGTGAGTCCTGATATCCAGGTATATTGCAATACATTTATCGGCCACACCTGTACAGAGGTTGAGTTTAACTAAACACCTGTGTACTATATAAATGAGAGTGTGTTGTTCTGGGAATGCAGCTACATATACTAGATATAATGCTTAGCCGAACTCACAAAGTTTATGTAAGAGAACATCAACCAACAAATAATATAACAACACTAAACACAAACAATGACACTATCTGTGTGTACATAAACAAACAGATGTTTTGGCTTGCTTTTCTCTCAAATAAATTGTTCCATTTGTGAGTGCCCAAAAATCCAAATATTAGAAAAGGGGAAAAAAAAACAAAAAACTCCACCCAGCCTTTTGTCATCCAGTCAGACTAAGCCCTCATGTGCTGTAAGGTTTTGTAGTTTGTGCTAACTTGAAAGTACAACCAACCATTAGCTGGCATTAATTATTCATTCCCACATTTTAATTCATTAAAAGTCACTTTTATTCAGTCACTCTAGTTCAACCATTTTGTCTCATATTTAATGAATGGATTCATGTCTGTCAGCTCTGTCATCATTAGTCACGCAGGCTCTCAACCCTGATTGGCTGCTGCTGTGTAAATAATTTGCTCAAATCCAGATTTTTCAACTCGAGTGAACACGAGAGTGAAGTGCGTTGAGTGGTTTAACATGTCAGTGATTAAGTCATTTGTCTTTATGTTGACTACACCTGAAATTCACCAGTGTGAATTATGTCATTTTGTGAATGCAACACAAGAGTTATACACAATCTTGCAAACTCAGGGATGGGACTTATTTACTGACAGGTGAGCATGTTTTAGGTGTGTACACTGCTTTTCACTCCATATATTCTAGGTCAATTCCTCCTCTTTGCTGGTTTCAGGTGTGGCAGGAATTAAGAGGGTTTCCAAAGCAGCCCCTTAGATGGTTGACTGCTAAGAGATCATGTGTAGTTTTTTTTTTTTAGATGTATCAAAATGTCTGTCACGCCTTCACTCCTTCTCACAGTCAGAGGATCTACTTTCTCCCTTCCCTTTGAAACATGCGGAGCTTGATTTCACATGAGTGAACTCCACACTTTGAAGGCCTTAAGTTACACAGACTGAGTCAGTGAGAGAAGAAGACACAGAGAGAGGAAACAGTGGGCAGCACCGGCTGGGGGGAGCCACTCAGGTCCCACAGCAGATGGTCATGTAGCCTCTCTGGAGGTCACATTATCGAGAGCTGTGGTGGATTTCAAATCCAATTTCAACCACTCACTCATGGCTCCATGGCATGCTGGTCCGTCACAGCAGCAGAGAACCATCAGAGTTAAAAGCCTGTTTTACCTTGAGAAACATGGATTCTTCATATCAACAACAATGTTCAATCTGTGACAAAATATTACATGTTCTGGAAAGTACAAAGAAGAAATGCTGTAAGTGGCGCTAAGATCTGTACAAGTGTCCAATCCACAATCAAATTCTCAGGACACCGATTGACAAATAATTTATAAATCAGTGCTGGCATGATATCACAACTTCAGGGCACTTTTTTTTTATCTGACCAGATTTTGAAATAACATTACATCATAACATAACCAATTTTTACTTCATTGTGTAATGTAATGCATTTTTCTATTTATCTGCCACATTTTGTGATAAAATACTTAACTGCAATTTGTAACAAACTTTGCAGCATTGTGTGATAGTTCTTCCATATTGTGTCAGTAATTACTAAATGTAGGTTTTACATTTTTTTAATCTGGAAAATGTAGGAATGCATTATGCAGCAGTATGTAAGAACTTATTACATTATGCCGCAAAGTTGAAAACAGTGTTTTATTTCAAAATATGGCAGATTATTACAAAATGCGGTGTTATTCCATAATAAAGTGACAATTTATCTCATCGTTACATAATGCACATTTGTTACATAATGTTGTGCTTCATGGCCTGAGATTATCATGTGAATGAAGCTACAACTGTTAGCCATGCTATTAGCTACGATCAGGGGCAGTGAGCATGCGCAGCAGCTGACACTGAGCCACAGAGGAAGAGAAGTTTGGATGTTGTGTGTAAACAAATAAACAAAACGTATTTAAAATGCCTGCATACTCTGCCTTTAAGGTTAAATCACATCATCAAATATATTATCCTCAGTATTATCATCTAAACTTACCTTGACAAGACTTCTGGACTCCAAATCCAGAAAAGCAGTCTGCATGGAAATGAGTGAAAGCGTAAAGAAGTGATTGATGATCAAATGTGCTTAGAATTGTTTGCATTTGTGACTCATGGTGCACAGCTGAATTGAAAACATTTGAGTTGATACCAAAAATAAAAGGAAAAAGCCAAAATTTCCCAAGAAGTTTTTGAAAAACTCATTTAAGTTGATGGTGACAAACCCTGAAAATTTACAATATTTCTGAGCTTGAATTGAACAGAAATTTTTCACCTCTCAAAACCAGATTCTGTGGTTCAGGTAAGAGTGTATCCGGGACTGGACATTGAAGTACTATACTTTTTGATAAAAATGACAAGCTGTAATGCATTTCCACATCCATGTAGTAATCCAGGGGTCCTCAAACTTTTTGGCTTGTGTACCCCTTTTCAGAAAACCCTTTCAGCCAAGTACCCCCTTGTACAGCTGGGAATCATTTTCAAGAAACAATATGAGAAGATAACACAAAGAAATTTATGCAAGTATTTTCACAGAGTCATAATAACTTAGAAATAAATGATGACTAAATTCTATACTTTTGAAGGGCAATATTTTTCAGGAATAATTAAAGATTGAGGTAGCTAGTACTTCTGATGGAGGCCTCGAATGCTTTGACTGATGTTGAGGCATTTCCTATTGTTCCTTGACATGACTTAAATTCAGAACGTTTTCTCAGGAAAAACTCTCGTGGTTTATCAACGTAGCATGGATGTTTTATATCAAGGTGCCATTGAAGATGAGCTGGTTTCATCAGGCTTTTTGATGTATTCCCTCAAAAACACAGTGCTTCAGAAAGATCAGAAGTTATACAGCTAAATCCCTAAACAACGTATTTCCCCAGATACTGACAATGTTTTGGAAAATCCCTTTTTGTTTTCTTTTTGTTTTCTCTTCGTCATCCACCTAATTTACCCGCACTGATCTGTCTTGTTTCAACCACTTTTCCATTGTTCTCCTCCCGGTTGTGCTGTTATCAGCATGCAAATGTACGTGACCGTTGCTAAACAATTGACGTAATCAGACAGAGGCCTTCTGGTCCAAGTGGGTTTGCAACGAATGAATACGCTCAATTTGGAAAAAGTGACTTAGTTCATTTGCAGAGACATGAAAATTAAATGCAGTTGTTTTTAATCAGAGTTTTTTTTTTTTTTTAATTTTTCATGATGCAACATTTCTTTTTAACATTTGTCACGTACCCCCTGCAGTACTCCCACATACCCCCATCTGAGAATCACTGTAGTAATCCTTACTATTGACCCAGCTTAGGAGAAGCAGTGGACCTCACTTTCACCCATCATCTTCTCTGATGTGATCTACACTGCAGCATCCAAACCAAGTGGACCATTCATACGTTAATAAGCAATAGGTCATTGAACCTGGTCTTCTCGACCACCCAAAGTGCTTTTACACTGCTCGTCTCATTCGTTCATCACACAAACATATTCACACACAGATGGCACACACCGTGATAGAAGGGGACCATCAGTTGTAGCTAGCAATTTGGAGTTAATGTACTGAAGGACACTTTGGCATGTGGAGCCTGGATCAAATCCCTGACCTTCTAATTGAGAGATGATAACTGCACCACTGAGCCACAACTGTTCTCACCTTTGCCAGCAGAGATGTTTTTGATGCAGTAGAAGAAGCTACACAGTTCTGAAAGACCAGCAGGCTAGTTCACAATAACAAACTAACTAAAAGCAATCTTCTTCTTGCTCCTGCTACTTCTTCTTCATCTTTATCAGCTTGATAAGAGCGTTAGTTATTATAGCTTCTTGTTGATGACATAAGTCCTGTTGAGACTTTTGGATCAAACAAACCTGAGAATGAAAGGAAGAGGCTTTTATAACAATGGTGTCAGAAACGGAAATATGATGAAATAATGGAGTAATCTTTCAGTCTTTTGCTGATGATACACAGATTTAGGGTGAATTCCAATTCCTGTCTTAACCCTCAATCTTAACCCTCAAACTCAAAATGCGCACTCCCGCGAAGTGTAAGTGCTGTCCCGATTCTCAGAATGTTAAGGTTGAGGGGTAAGACTGAGGCTGTATCTCCCTCAATACTGAGATTCTCCGACACCGCCCTTGGGACTAAGGGACATCCAGAATGCATTGCGTATTGTCTGTAAATAAACATGGCGTCCAAAGCGGCAGAGAAGGCGAGCTACAAATATAGTATTTTCTTTGTTAATGGAGATATAAATATTACGAAAACCATTGTATTATCTTAGTTTAGACCCATTTTATGGATTATTTACCTCGTTGTTGCAGAACATTTATTTTAATTTTATGATCTTTTGTCAATAGCGTCCGGTGCGGACAAGCCATGTTGCTATCGTTTAAGTTAGTTAACGTTACAAAATGGTCATTTTTCTCCGTGGTAATGTAATTGTTTTATCAAGATAACAGCCTATATAACATGCTTGTGCTGATAATGGTATAAGATGACCGGGCTAATGTCATCTCCTGTAGCCGCAGAGTTATGTAACGATAGTTAAAGCTGGTGTTTACCTTTCAATAAACTATGGTATGCTGTGACAGCTGAATATGTCCGTGGTTGTGTTATTTATACAGATATTTTTTTGATCACGCTAACCGAAGGAATAACTCACAGACAGTCCACAACAATTTCACTTGCATTTAAGGGGTGTCCCATTTCTAAGTCACAAGATAGCCCTTAACACTTGGTTTTGAGGGCTACTAAGATTGAGGGTTGGGCTTGAGGGTTAAGATTGAGGGTTAAGAAAGGAATTGGAATTGGGCCTTACTCTCCTCATGAAAGCTGCTGATCCTTACAAGCTGAGTTCACAAAACAAAAAGTGTCACAATTTTTTAGCACCATTTATTGAACCTATCTGAGACTGATATGATTGGCTACAGAGCACAGCAAACCATAATCTACACTGCCGTAACTATTACTTATATTATATATTATATATCAAATATTACTGCTTACAAGGAACTCGTAGTGTAACAAATTACTCTTGAAATCTTATGTCTCACGCAAAAAGTGTCTCATTACTCCCTTTGTGTTGTTATTGATTTAAAATACAACAATCCACAGATCAATGTCATCATGTTTGTCAGCCAAACAGCAAGGGAGCTCAAGTCATGGTTGCCAGGTTTGCAGTTTTCTGTCCAAACTGAGCATCTTTTAGGTGCCAATACAGGGAGTTTTCTTGGCCAATGGGCTCGTTTTTACTATTGTTGTCAAACATAACTGGCAACCCTGGCTATCTTGAAGGATGAAGCAGTACAAGTTCACATTTAATGGCTGGAAATATGCTTATATTTAATTTCGTGGAGAGGAAAGATGACAGGATCAGTGTCAGTTGTAAGTATTGTCCCTTCACTGCATCTTTTTCAACTTATATCAACTTAAACTGGCTTTAAAAACATTGTCTCTCGTTCTCAGATGTGTGTTTCATGTAGCCTGTATCTTTGATTGATTCATGGGCTGCAGTAATAACACATCGGCAATTTCAATCCTGACATAGAGGTCAAACTCAGAATCACAAGGAGAAATAAAAATAATAAAAATACATTTCATTCTTAAGGCACTTTTCATTTCCAAGAAATCTCAAAGTGCTACAAGGATTTAGTAAAAAAGAGAGCAGAGGTCGTCAGAAAGCCGGTGAAAAACAAATAAAAACTTTGTAGAGTATCCGAGTATGACATAATTGTTTTGCTGGCAGACAAAAATAACACTAGAAAAAATATACTCAAACATAATGAATATCATCAAAATGATAATATTACTTATAAAGAGAGTAATGAGTAATTTGTAATATACTACTTTTTTCAGTTATAGGCCCAACGCTGGATGGGAGTTGAAGAAAAACGTAGTTTTGGTCTAATGGAAGGTCGAAATTTCAGTTTGGCACACCAAAATAAATTCAATCTTTGTCAACTCTTACAATAGCAGCATCACCAAAACCTACTTTATTTTTTCCTTTTAAGACACAGACACTTCATGATTTTCAGCATATTAAACTCATAAGTGTTCGAATAATAACTTGTGGATGAAAAAATAGTAACCACTCATTAAAACAGCATGTAGCCATAGGGTTCAAGCTGTTTTGTCCCTGTTTAAGAGCAAATAATCATCATTAAAGTTGGTCAAAGTCTTCAGAAAGCACTAACAGTAATATTCATGGGGCATAAACTGATTGAAAACCACTGATTTCCCAATTTTTGTCTCTGCTGAAAAAGAAAACAGCATCAGAACTGACATCCCAGCTGCTGTTTCATACCAGAAGAAAAATGAGGGAAGAGATGAGTGAGATTTGAGTCAAGCTTCCTCTGGACACCCTGCTGCTCAGCAGAAAGTGAACAAAAATAGACAAACTGACACTTCAGAGCAAATCAGAGAGAAAGAAGAAGAAATCGTTCCACAAATCTCCATTACCACCAGAAATGAATCAGCTCAACAAAGAAAATCTTGTTGTTCAATCTTGCTGCTGTGGACAGGGTCAAATTGAACAAACATGTCAAATGTAACATCCATCCACATTTATTCTAGTATCATCTGACCGCAGGCTGATAATGGTTATTGTTTCTTTCTTCAGTGTGGCCAACAGAAAAACAAGCTAAGACTTCCTTTTTTTATTAGCTGTACTAATTACAGTTCAATCAGTAACTTGAAAAAACAAAAGTTTAATTCAAAAGGAAAGCAAAATTTGCTCGTTTAGATTTGTCTGCAAAATAAAAACTGTCATTTCACTGGATTAGTATCTGTTCATCTTCTTTTGATGGTTCTCAGAGTTACTGTTCATAGATATTATTTGCTTTCTCTGGCTCATTTAAGCTGAATCAAGCTGAGAAGAGACAATGTATCCTTATATATAAGCATCTAATGGGTTTTCTGCTGAAATATGCTTAACATATGTTTTAAAGAGGGGTTACTCTGCTTTCCTATATTTCAAATGTGTAGTTAAATAAACAATTCTGGATTTTCATACCATGTTTAGGCCTCAAACACCAAGGTCCACCTCTGATAGATCTCCAGAGGCCAGCCAATCAGAGGGAAGTGGGTTCGTGGATTGAGGAACCTTAAAGAGACGGCAGTTTTAATGAAGCGTTTCACACAAAGACTAAAATAACAGTTCTCCAAATCACCAGTGAGAGAAAAATAAGAATCAATTGGGCTATGACTCATGTAAAGCTACAATGGGGGAACTAGAGGGACATAATACAGAATCAGAAAAAAAGGCACAACACCCCCTCTTTAACCCTCTGATGCTTGATTCATGAAAATCAGTGTCAGGATTTTTCCCTTGAGTGTTTTTATTTGTCCTAAGGCATGAAAAGAGTATTTCATTTTTTTTTTCCAAATATTTGTAGCTGACTATTCAACATAAACAGTGAACTTAATGTAAATATAACTTTTTTTCTTTTTTTTTGTAATTTCATGAATAATCTTTTTTTAATGCTTTGCGAAACATTTTAACTCTCTTCCATCCATTTTAACACTAAAAAATGTATAGTTTATAAGCTATTTCACCCTCAAATGTTTGTCTATAGCTTTTTAAATAATATATGTTTGGAAAAAAAAATTGAAAACATTTTTTCAGGCCCTAAGAAGAATAAAAATATCCTGACACAGGCTAATATGAATTTCCACCACATGAACCATTGAATTTAGGAGTAAATAACTTTTAAACAGGTGTCCACTGTAGTGACCACTATGCAGCACAGGGTTAAAATATTAACCACACTGGTCTTTCTGATATGGTGTGATTTAAAATGTATTTTTAAAAGGAAGTTTATGCATGTATTCAAAAAGAAAAGACAAACTATCTCAGAATCTTGGGTCCAACCTCAGGCTAGAAAAGCTTCTCTGATGAGCTGAGAGTCCTGCAGCCATCAGTATGCCTGTGTGCTCTCGCATGCATACAAGGGTAAATGACAAGCACTTTGGCTAAAATGGACCCAATTTACCATTAACCCAGACCCAGCACATGCAAATTTACCAGCCGGCTGCCTTACTGATTGATCGACCTTCGATAAATTGCTTCAGTGGTTCATTGGCTTCTCGAAACCGGTTAGACTGATGGAGGGTAGTTTACAGATTGATGTGAGTTCCCTGAGACTGGTTGGGTCTGAGTGCACTGAGTACATCTGTTCTTTCGAAAATCAAAAGAATCGGGGAGCTTTTTGTGACACTGAGAAAAACTCATATCCAAGCAAGTGGTTATTTCGACAAAAATAAAGTCCTATTAGACCAAATATGAGCCATAGTCACTAAGAAGTCCAGAAAATGTCTTGATTAAAGACTTAAAAAGGACAAAATTGATAGAGGAATTACTTGCTATTAGGGGGTAAATGTATGCTAATGAGTCTGTAAAAATTACATGACAAGTTTCTTGTGATCAGAATAATTTAGGAGCAAGTCAGGCATGATTTTTGTCTTAAATATGCACTAATATGAAATTTTCTGTGAATCAGATTCATATTCAGTGTAATAAGACAGTTTTTGCTCCAAATGAGACATAACCACTTGCTTAGATTTCAGTTTTTGCAGCGTGAAAATGGATTTTAATTCAAGGAAAAGAGACTTTTATCTTTCAAACATCACTCTGTGATTTGTCCCAGCTCATATTTTATACTTCCGTTTGTTCGCTCTCGTATTCAGTCCTTCACTATGAATAATGAGACCGAACCATTTGTGTTAAAATGTCAAAAACTGAGATCTCTCCTCTCTTGTTCTCTTTCATTTTCCAACATTTGGAAATGAAGCTGATCACACAGAGCTCATTGAAACTCCTCATTATTGTGTCACAGCCGAGTGTAAGGTGACGCGTTCTGTCAGGATTAGCGGTTCACAGAGTTTCATCGCTTTATCTTTTTGTGTTTCTGTCTGTAGTTTGACTGAAAAAGAGCACTTAAACATCAGTTCTCTGAGTGAAATCCTTCAGTCTCTTTGAGCTCTTGAGTTTGGATCTGTGTCACCTGGATCAGTTATCACAGATCACAGGTACCTCATTTGTCATGCTGCCTCTCAGCTTGACGCTGCTTAATGATTATAAATGACACATTCTTCTTGAACACTTTCAATGTGCCGTTATTTCTAAAAAAACGCGCGATTAAACCCAGCGAGTAGATCTGGATACTGTCAAAGCCATTTAGCATAGTTCCCTGTTCATTATCGCCGCACATCAGCGTGACATCGCAGATTAGAGGATTGCACACCTGCTGGCCACTCTCTGACTCCTGCTTTACGCGGCGCTGAGTGTGAAATTAACATCGACCTTTTCAGCAACACTTTTTATTAATGTGACAGATGTGGACTAAACTGTTCAACGCAGCGAATAACCTCAGCACTTTGTCAAACGTGGTTCATCTCCACGTCTGGATATTAACACGCACATGGGGACCATCACGGAGAGACGTAGACTTTAATTACTCTCTCGAGTGTCAAATGGTGTCAGTAAGATGCTGGTGTCTGATATGTGAAAGCTCTTAAATCTGGGTGCTCTCACTGAACATGTTAAACCAGTATAAGGTATTTAACGCTGGTATACAGCCACCTTCCAAAAAAAACACGCTCAGAGATGTCAAAGAGCACAACTCATGACAACAAAAGCTAAAATTTAATAGAATGTAACCTTAAGTTGTTGCACTGCATCAGAAGCACAGGTAGTAAAACTACTAGAGCTGATCAGTGTTTATCCAGGCTCTACTAGATCTTTATGCTCTAGTATATATTCTCAAATCAAAATTGAGATACTTATTATGCTTTTTTATTTCTTAGAAATGTTAAAAATTAATAGGAACACATTGGAAAGGAACTAAACAATTGAGCTCATGTTGAAATCAGACACAGTCAGTGGGAACTATTTTTTCTTCCAACTGGGTAAGTTCATAATGTGCAATCACAGCAGCACACTGCTTAGTCTGATAAACAATAACAGAGTCTAAACAGAGTCATTTATGCAGCTATTTCAGCTCCTGCATTCATTCAGGTGGGGTTTGTACAGAAAAAAAAAATCATCATTTAAAGTGAAGTACATAGAGAAGGTGTTGTTTGATTATTAAGAGCAATTGCAAAAAAAAAAGAAAAAAAAAGGAATGTGTTTGGGCTACAAGACCAAGACGTCAAGAACAGAAAAAATACCGGTATTAACCGGTTTCCATTATTTTAACATTCCGGTTCTGCTCCGAAACATTAGAAATGAAAAGTTTCTGGTTTTCGGTTTCGTTCCGCAAACCGGTTCAAAGCCCTGCCTCGGATACAAACCTTTACTAGTTTTCCTAATTTTGCATGGTGAAAGAGTGCGTTTAAAAAAAAAAACAAGTCCCAGGATTAATCAATGTGTTTGGTGAGCAGCCTGTTCTGTCTGTGCTTTGTTGGATCCACTTTTCAACATCTATTCAGTGACAGCTGTGAAAAGAGAAGAAGAAGAATGAAAAGGGACAAAAGCTTCATCTCTGACTCTCCATCACACGGAGCTTTATGAGGAGTTTGTACTACAGGGTTCTACCAACGAGCAGAGAGAGATACATCCTCTGTGACCTTCACTGAGTGTGGTTTGAGTGCTGGTATGGATCGTTGAAGGTTTTCAACCTGTGATTGTTGAGGATTTTCTTTTCCACCCTGTCTGACTGCAGGCTTGTTCCACTCTTTGTTTGCTGAACCTTGTATTGCTCACAGCATGACTTCTCTGTTTGTGGAGTCATTTCACATCTCAGTCCCTTTGCACTATGACGCTGTCGTTTTCTCTAAAATGATTTTTGATTCCCTTTCACTCTTTCATAATGAAAAGTAAAGGTGGAGGAGCAGCACATGGCCGTGTAACTTTCAGATGAGCAGCAGAAAACTGACTGGCTGTGTCTGGTTTGTTTGGAAGTGTGATGTGAGCGTTTGTGTTTCCTGCCAGATCAGGCTTTGTTGTAGCAATGTCACCGTAACCCCGCATCCTGCTAATCTCTGTCATGAAAGCATTTGTGCTGATTAATTCTCAAAAATATGCAAAAACAAACAAACAAAAAATAATCCCAAAGTGTCATGAGCTGGACTCCCTGGAGCTCTGCAAGAGAAATTCATCAGCGCTGCCGACAGATAAAAATATAAATAGATACCAGAACAAATCATGTCCTAGGGTGAATTCCAAAGGCTTCATATAAAATATCTGTGATCTAAATAGCATAACAGTGTCATCACACCATGAGGTTTGATATAAAAATGTCAACAAAAAAGTCAAAACAAATACTCTAATCTAATCAAAAAAGTTGGAAAAGAAATAAAGATTTTAAGAAAATTATAAACTCAGTGATTTTGCTTTATATGATACCACAGAGTATTCACATTAAGAATCTTTTTCTTTTTTACTTCATATTTTACGACCAGATTAAAGTTGTAATTAATTATTTAACTACAAGAATAAAGTCAAAGTTAATTATTTTTACAAGAAGTTTAAAGTCGAAATTAATTATTTTACTGCAAGATTCAAGTCGGAAATAATGACTTAATTTACTACGTGAATAAAGTCGGAATATCATTGAGGACAGTCTATGAGGAGGAATTGAGGACCACAGAGCATTGTGTCAAATTATACTTTAACTTGGGTTTTAGCACATCAGCAATCTCATCCTCGCTTCATTCTTCTTTTTCTTCTTCTGATTTTATTGTTTCCTTACCTACTTCCGATACAACTTGACTTCGACTTTAATCTCATAGTAAAATAATTAATTTCGACTTTAATTTCGTAGTAATATGAGGCAAAAAATATATATATATATATATTCTTAATGTGACCCTAATACACGTATGTCGTAACACAAGGCCCTTTTTCCCTCCAAAAAAATCAACAACAAAAAAATGATATTTGTCTTCAGATTTACTTTGCATGGTTATAAAGTACTCGCTGAAAATTTACCCCATTTTTGTAAAGATGTTCATTCTGAGCTGAAATGAAATATCAATGAATTGAAATAACAACGTTCAACTCTCATTGTCTGATCAGTCCCATGCTGGTTAGAGAGTGTTGGGGCCTGTTGTTTCGTTTATGTTTATTGTGTTTCATGATGGTGAATGAGAGGATTGGAACAGTGTAAGCGTTGCTTCATCCATCCCCTTTTCAAACCAATGCAATATCAAATTGTTGCGAGAGATATTGTGTGCAGGTTTGAAATAAATGTACTCACTGTGGATCACGCACAGTTTTCATGCATGCTAACATAGCACTGATGTGTCATTTCAACATCGAAACGTTACCTCAGACAGTCATTTAAGCGATCTCCATGTAAGTTCACCCGATGAGACAGAAAGCATTTGCATCAAAAAATAGATAATGGGCATGACTTTGGGTTACGGGAATCAATTAATCAACTTGTGGTTAATTTACCATTTAAGTTCATTTCTTAAATCTTTCACCTTGATGTCTTCCTCAGGAGAGAAGTTTCATTTCTTCATTTTTGTTTTCTAAGCGGCAACATTCTGGCTGTAGTCAGGTGAAAATTGCAAGAAGCGGTAGCTGCCTATAGAAAGTCACAACCGGCCAGTGGTGACCCGTGACCAATTTCACAGAGGAGGCCAGTCGGGTTGCAATCGAGAACATAAAGCCTAATTATACGACATTTATGAGGGTAGTCATAACAATATAACTCTGAAGTTGCGTCCAACGAAATAAAGCCACTGATTTAACAAAAAAGGCAGCGCCGGAGTGTAAAGTTTGTTGGAGACAGTTAGGCTGGCTGCTAGTGGTCAGAGATCAGTGCAGAACAGGAAGTGTAAGAAAGATAGTTTTTGATTGGTTAGATACTACTTGATTCTGGCCTCCTTTATTTTTTTTTTATGATACATTGGCCGTCAACTGAATGATGACGACTGCAAGCCTGACTTGAATCTGATTGGCTGACACGTTTTTTTTTTTTTCCTTCAAAGGAGGCAGAGGGAACCTGTCCTCCTTCCACTCCTCACACAGCCGTAATACACTGTGGGCGCTGCAACAGCAGGGGCGCTGTTTCGCTCCTTACATTTACCTAGAGAGGAGGTTCATGTGGATCGTTTTGACAACAACACAGTGACAAAAACTTAGTAAAATCAACAAAGTGGGGATGATTCATATTTTTCCTTTCATGCTGTATGTTATTGAGTAAGCATGGCATCCTTTGACCTCCGGGAAAAACCGCCACTGCAACAGGCCTAAAATAATGAACAAAGTTCTTAGAAAAACTGCTGGCTACAATGTGAGAATAAGTTTTTACAGCATATCCACCTGAGATCTCATGACCTGAAATGCACACAATTGTCTTGATCTCACATTTAAGCACAACATATATCAGTCTCAGCTTCCTCTGCTCAGGTTCTGTGAGCTGAGATACAAATACTGTCTTGTAATTTACCATTCCTCAGCTGAATTAATGTCAGTTATCTTGTTTTGTACGGGTGTGCAATGAACGTCAGGGTATGATGAGTCATGACGCATGCATCAATGTGCTCAGGGACAGAAGGACAGGACATTTGATTCATGATGGGACAGTATTTTCTGCTGCAGTGATGCCACCAGGCTTAAACTTCTCTGAAAGAAAGATCACTTGAATGGGAGCTCAGCTATTTTCTGAGTATCTTTTCATAACTTTCATGGTCTTTCCTACATTATCCAGGAAAAATTTTAGTGGATGACGCAACCGGAGAGAAGTTTTGACCGTTCCAAAATGAGCACTTTATTGAAAGTTTGCACCAACAAAAGCGTTTCAAGATCAAACACACACACAAAAAAAATTGGTTTTACTTATTGTGACAAAACCAGACACAGGCTGTTTTCCAAACCGCCTACTTCAGACTGCTTTGACATGTAATATGGAGTATGACTGTTTTGTTGGACCTGTTTAATCGTATACTTTAGTGATGCTGATGGAATTTTTTTTCTAGTGTTTAACTTTATCATAAATAAACCATGAGTACATTTGGCATTTCAGTCATTAATTTACCACATCAATCAGTGGTGAAGTTACAGGAGCAATAAAAGTAGATAAGTTAAATAAGATGTCAATGAGATACAAAGGAAAATAAATAAATGAAATTATGCATGGGAAGGGAATAGTAGTTATAATTTTTTTGATAATTTTTTTGGTATTTTCATTATTTTTTGTGGTTCAAGGAACATTTTTGATTCATTTAGAGAAACAGCAAATTCAGGGAGAGATTAGAGTCCTGATTTTATAAAAATTTGCAAAGGTATAGAAGTTTATTACAGCAAAATCCCCATATTTGATTTTTAACCTTGCACCAAAAGTTATCGTGTATTGAAAATAAATCTGAAACCAACTGACTTCTTTTTTTTTATTGTTATTTTTACAGCTGGTGGAAAAACTGCATCCACATTACCCACGCAGGCTGTAAGTTGAAAATAAGAAGTGTTAAAAGATGTACGGGCTTTTATGAATTTGGTAAAAGTAAACAGCTCTTTAATGATGAAGTGAACAGATTTACCGCTGTTTCTTTCCTGTCACTTCACTTTTATCTCTGGGACCATTTCACATTTTTGTTGTTGTTCTGTAGTTGAGCTGATTTATTCCAGTAGGTGTCAGTAATTCACTTCAACCTGAGCGCCCCCAAATTGACAAACGGCATTAGCGCCGTGCATTGTGGGAAACAGTACGCCAGGTAGACTGGTCCGTTGCATACTGAGAAATTTTCTCGGATCAGTAGAAACAACTTGTAACTGAACTTGTAGTTTACTACAGATCTCTCAAGTTTTCGCATACTGTTACTACATACTGAATTTCAGCTGAAGTAGTTGGCACCACTAGTGTAGTAGGCGGTTTGGAAAACAGCCATTGTGTACATTATCAGGGCTTCACTCTGTGCCTAATAGGAGCAGGTGGCCTTACTGAGCGAAGCTGTTCCCCCCTTATATTATTCTCGGCATGGAGAATAAGGGGAGGGACAGAATAATAACTCTGAAGGACACAAGATAAATGTATCCTGCTCACACACACGTGCAGCATGTCCGTATATCAGATAGTCAATGTTGGAGAGGGGGGGCCACTCCACTGCTTTCAGTCTGCAGGTTTGTTCCTGTTCAGTCCGGATCCAAACGTCTACAATCCTTCAAAATTAAGAGGGTTCAAAATAGATCTCAAGTTTTATTTCTCATGGTCTGTACTCCAATACTCAGACTTCAGCCCTCTCTCTCTCTGTTTCTGTCTACCTTGCTGTTCATTCTGCCTCAGCGCCCACTGGTTCCTGTTTACCTTCATAAATGATTTACGATTGTCCGTGAAAAGCTCGGAAACTCTGCTAATACTTTTTTATGTTTGACTCGTATCATTTAACCCGCGTAAATGATTCATCAAGGGAACAGTTCATGCTCAGTGGGTTGTGTGAGCTGAAGGATGATCAGCAGGCTGTAAATGAAGTACACACTGAGTTCCAGGTGGAATAATAATGTGACTTATTAGTGTTGAATGGAGGAGTTAATTGGTGTATGAGCTGAATAAAGTCTCGAACAAGACATATCTGTGGATTTCCACAAACGTCCTTGGGGCTGGAGTCGTAGCTTTGGCATGTAATAAGTTGTGTCAGCTTTTGTTTTCTTCTCGATCTAATTGTCTTGCAGCAGGTGTCAGGATGTCAACGCTGATGAGGTGGGTGTTTAGGATTCATGCCTGGTTTGAGTCTGGCAGGCGTTTCCATAACACGTCTTTATCTGCTCTGTCTAAAAATAAATACAAATAGAAGATTTGTCAGGTTATTTATTAGAATTGTTTTATTCATGAATACAGAAAGTGCATGCTGAGTCATTGTAATCTAGATCTTTTTTATTTTCAGTCGCAGGGACCAAACTTAAAGAGGGGGTATTGTGCTTTCCTTAAGTCTTTACTCAGTCTCTCTAATGCCCTATAGTATCTTTGCATGATTCACAGCACTATTTTTCTCACACTGGTGATTTAGAAACCTCATATTTCAGCCTCTTGGGTTTAGCTTCTTCCTCTTTAACACCTTACTTGACCTTTGTAAAATACCAGTTGATCATATATCAAATATTGTCATATCAAATACACTTTGTCCCAGTCAAATACATTATCTCTCAATACATTGGTCAGAGAATGAGCTTATTATACCAAAGTATATGATGTAACTCATTTATACCTGTTGCTTTATCCACAGCCAAATGTACAATCTTTACTCAATTTAGCATCTGTGCAAGAATGCGAAAACACACAGAAAATTATTTTTTTGTACAGCTGTAAATTAATTCAGGCAGTAAAGGGTTAAGGCTCCCTACTCCACAGACCTCCTTCACTCTGATTGGCCAGCCCTCTGGAAGTCTGTTAGTGGCCGATTTATGGTCAGACCTTGGTGTTTGAGGCCCGCTCCTTTAACAAGTCAACAGGCTGTCAGGAGATCTTTATTTGAAACCCCGTCAGTTCACCAAGTCTCCTAAAGTTCTCATGAAGATCTGGTGCTTATTTTTTTTATTATTATTATTTATTTTTTTTTTTTTACAGACAAGGATTTCTATATCTTTGAGGATGAAGCCATTTGAAAATCTGCACGTTTAGTCTGAGCATGCAACATTGTTCCTTCATGTTCATATTACGGGTACAGGACCCTGTAAAGTCCCATTTATACGCCCTTAACTTATAAAAATGTAAATGTACTTAGAGTTAAACGGCAGTGTAGAGTTAAAAGTTTATGACAACAACAAACTCAAAATCAAACACGGAGACTGTGGGGTAAATATTGCTCATGAAACCTCCTCTATAAAAGACAAAAACAGAGTCAGTGCTGTCGGAAGCAGTGGTCGGTGAGGTCATCAAATACGTCACATTTTTCTTCAAAAAGTTCTGCCATTGTTATTTCTTGCTTGTGTCTCACTAGAGCTACATATCGGTTAGTAACAGGGACATTGCTCCAACAGTTTCCAGTGGTACTGCTCTGTTTGGCCTGTAAGCTTAATGGAAACATGGGAAAACAATGAACACAGAGCACAGACCGAAGGCTCTGTCCGTATTAGGATCCATATTAAATGTTGAGTATAAATGGACTTGATGTTTATTAGACCAGTGATTCAGGGCGAGACCTCTGCGGAGGGTCTCTCAATACCAAAAGAAGGTCACTTGCATATTTCATTGATAATTTGGCAATTATGGTTTGATCCATTTAATGTTTTTCTTATTTAATAATTCAACTAAATGAATTTTTTTTTTGTCATTTCCTTTTGTTCATTTTCCCCCTTTGGATTGGCCTGTTGGTGTGTGGAGCAAAGGCATCACTAGCCGATCACTGAAGGAGCTTCTTGGTCCGTCATAAACACTGTGCTAGAGATAAACCTCTAACAACAAGAATCCTTTTAAGTGTAGTCCTTGTTCTCTTCTCCGAAGTCACTTCAATGACAAGGGATCATTCCAATAATAGAGCCAGCCTTTTCATCAGCTAATTGAATTTTTTTCTTTCTATTCCTTCCACACAAATACTATTCATGTGCTTTTCCCTGCTCATGCACATAAAAAGGTTTTGGATTTTTTCTGCTATCAATTTATCATAATTTCTGGGATTTAATTTTTTAGAATAACCCTTTTAAATAAGCCATTATCAACCCTTTTGAAAAGAAATATTGCACTGAGACACATGTACAGTGTAAATATCACTAAGTGGCAGTGAATAAGATTGAACCTGTTTCACTGTCAGTCTGTCAAAACTAATTATTCTGACTTTTGGAAATAGAAGAAAAAAATGAATAAATAAAAAGGTTTCGACCTCAATTTTGAAATTCATCAGGGACCTTGACAAAAAGCACCGTACAGTTTGCTATGATTGAAAAACGATTGTCCACTCCATGATTCATCTGAGACTCTTTGACGTGTTGATCAGCTGCAATTGAATGAAAATATCCCTCAGAGACCAAATGGTTAAGATTTTTCTAAAAACACCTCCTCAGCTCTGAACACATCCATTCAGAGCTGCTCAGGAAGGAAATGCTCCATCATACTGGTTTGTTATTGGATTTTTGAACTTTATAGTACAATAAAATCTGAAATCTCTTCAAAGCTCGTTAAATTCTGCACGACATTAAAAGAAAATGAAAAATCAATGTTCATCTCGTCATCTCCCCTCTCTCCTACAAGCTTCTTAATCACAACTCCTAATCACCTGATAATGTGAAATTAATGAACCCTGGCAGACAGTGTGTGTATATGTGTGGTTGTGTGTGTGAGAGAAAGAGAGAGAGAGTGTGTACATGTACATTTATATGTATTTATATATGTGTGCCTGTTGGTGCTCTATGTCACCTGATGCCCTAATTACCTAATAATACTGTACTTCTCTGTTGTGTAGGCTGTGCATTTATGTGTGTGAGTGTGTGTCTGTGTGTGTGTGAGTTAGGGTGTGTAGGTGTGTACAGAGAGCAGTAATTTCCTGGGTGTGTGTCAGGAGGTTAATGGTGCGTTGAGTCATTAATCAGGGCACATCAAGGTGCTGCTGCAACAAGACTTGACAGTTATCTGCTGTTTGAGAGTGTGTGTGTGCGTGTGTGTGTGTGTGCGTGCGTGCCTTTCCCAACACTTTCATGCTCTCGTGTTTTCGAGCTCGAGGTTTTACAACGTCATTAAAGCTCTGACCTGGCATTTCATTCCATGTTTTCAAAGCAGTGCATTTCTCTGCAGTCTTTGTATGTGTGTGTGTGTGTGAGTGTGTGCAATATAATTTAGCTTATATCACTCGAGTCCAATCACTTGGTTGTGTTTTGATGTATTCTCCTGTTCTCCTAGATAACACAGAAGCCTCTCCGCTTTTTTTCCATCTATGCATTGCATAATCAAGAGACAGTGTGACATCATCATTGTTAGGATCACGTGTTATTTGAGCCTGATTTATACTCCTGCATTGACTGTATGCCATTGTGGCCAAGTCAGTTGCAAGCAGTACGCACCTCTGTGTTGATATGTTCCAGATCTTATTATATTGTTGCTGATACATGTTGGCGCTTATTATACAGCAACTACCAAAGTGAAGAACAGAGAAAGTTGGAGATGATGAAAAGTGTTTGGCCATCCAGGAAATGTTGTAAATACAGGAAGCTCGATTGTGCCCAGCCGACCAATCACAGTGGGAGGGAAAATGTCTCAGTCAAAGGACAAAAATGATGCTCTAGTCTAGTTGCTTATACTGAGAAAAGTAAACAAACTCATATTGGGGTTAGCAAAACTTAATGAATACATTTCCAAAAATATAAATAACATCTCAATTTAAGAAAATTAACACCCAATAAATTCATTATTGTCATTATTGGTCTTTTCATATATCAAGATAAGGCTTTTTGGACTTGCCAGTTGAATTTGGTCCACAGTCATTTAAGATGTTAGGTTTTTTTTGTTTTTGTTTTTATTTATAATTCAATATTAGAAGCTATTTTTGTGCTTTCAACCAGAAAGAACAAGGTTGTGGATAAAGGAAACAGGGAGTGATAAGTCACATCCTGGAAACACAACTTGGGCTACCCACTCAAGTTAGTGACTGGGCCACTGGGCCATCTGCGCCCCAAGATTAGATATTGAACTAGAAATGAGATATAAACACTTGCTAAGATTTCAGATTTTGTATCTTAACATGAAATTCCTTCTTTATGGATGCTGAGCTCTTTGCCCTTATATACGAGAATATCTCAGATTTATTTCTATCGCTATTATTTACTACAGATTGAAACTGTTCAAATTAGATTTCTTTAACAAGGATTCAGTTGCAAATAAATCTTGAAGTGTCAATATTAAAGTCTGTGTTTGTTGAAGATAACTCCTCAGGTCCCTGATCACATGGGGATGATGAAGTCTATCATCGTACCCATTCATCATCCCTTAACTCACTTTTGTAGGCTACAAATAAATCATAGTGAGTGACTTTAAGAAGCTAAAAGACCAACCACTGAATGAGATCAGTGCACGCAGCGTCACAGGAGCCTGTGTTTGAACAGTGAAAGATGTTCACTTGGCATCATCATCTTTGTAAACTCCCTTTGTCTCATTTGTATCTTCTTGTATAATTCCTCTAAGCTAAAGCAGAGTGTGAGCATTTGGAGATAAAGTGTGAATCTCTTTGACTTCTCACAAAAATCAAGGTCAGGTTCTTAAGGATAAACAGATGATAGCCTGTGCTTTTTTCTTAACTGCAAAAAATCTCTCCAAAACAACAAAAGAAGAGGACAAAGTCTGTTCTTCTTACAAGTGTTGAGTGCGTCCAAGACAAATATGTGTAATGTGGTGGGTGTCCTGCACCGGCTCCGAGCTAAGGTCCTGCCGAGCTTGGCTTCTCAGCTTCAGCTCACTTGACTCTTAGGCTGCCCCAGCTCCTGTGCAGTGTTGCCAGATCAGGCTGGTTTCCGCCCAATTGGGCCCCTTTTGAATACACTGGGCTGGCAAAAGTAGTGTTGGGTAGGTTGTTCAAATTTGAGCTGCTTTTCACAATATCTAGAGGGTTTTTAGAAAATATTTTGGGATAAATATCGACAAAACATCTGCCATTAAAAAAAATTAAGATTCACATATTTCAGTAAACCTTTTCCCTCGTATTATTGGTTTGACTGTTTTGAAAGACAGAATCAGTCCAACTAAACATCATCAATCAGAAATAGTCAAGGTTTAAACAATGTCACTGTGATGTAGCATTGGTCACTGTCAATTGTTAACACCCCAAAACAGGGTGAAGAGTTCAACCAAGTTGCACTGAGATGTGTTGGCTTTTCCTCTCAAGCTTGGACTTGGCACTTAGAGACTGCACAATGTCAAAGTGTGTAAAATACAAAGAGTACACAGAGAGGAATGGGACACTGATCTGAAGCTAAATCTTGAGTCGCTCTTATCACACAGTATAACTTCAATGCTCATTGCAAGTGTTGTAACACAGAAATCCAAGAATGGTACAAGAGGACAGGGTGCCACAAAATACCATAGGTCTTGTTGTGTGTTCAAGTGCAAAGTTTTTGGCAGAACTGTTGGATTTTCTTGACATGAGTTTCAGGAGAGGTTGAAATTTGGTCTGGTTTTTAGTGAGGTGGGCAGATTTTTTGTTGTTTGGGCTGGAAATTGTTGGTCAGATCTGGCAACCCTGCACCTGTGCCAGATCCTAGCTCACCTCTTAGACCCACGCTGTCACCCAGAAAGGTGACTGCCAAAGATTTATGGTGGGTGACCTGCCACCAAGGCAGCCACATGAACTTTGCCAGTGGAGACACTCTGGTCCCACCAGCCTCAGGCTCTGTTTACAAAGTGGATTCACCCTAGAATACAGGAAAACGCAATGAAAAAAAAAAAAATTGCATTCACACGGAAGTGTTGAGGGACTGAAGATGCTGTAGTACGCAGGTCAGGCCTGAAGAGGGTGATGCAACCGTAGGAGCCTCATATAGAGGCTGAAGAAGAGGTGAGCCAATGATCTGGAGTTTGCATTAAAAACTTCTTCACTAATTGCAGAAATAGTGCAATAGATGCACATTTTGTAGGAAGGCAGTCAGTAGATTCAACAGCACAAGAATGAAACTGTAGGTCGTTGTCGTTGATGTTGTTGTCGGTTTGCTCATGGCACAGTGAAGGTTGAATGTGCATGTGCAAAGCTGAGTGGGACATCAGTGTTTTCACCTGAAACACCAGCTTTGCGTTTACACACAGACAGTGGAACTGGCGTTTCAGAAAAAATCCATGCGGTTTAGGTCAGCTAGAACGCAGTTTCTGTGTAAAGGGGAGGCTGAAACGCAACAGTACTTTTGCATTTTACCCTGAAACTGTTTTCGTAAACGGGGCCTTACTCTCTCCAGCCACCTTGGTTGGAATAACCGAGTGACTTTAAGTTTGATAGTGCAGAGGGACCTCTGGTATCTGTCTCTTGGGGATATGGCCGCATTTTGTCTGCCTTGTCTTGGTCTTCACATTCTCCAGTGATTTCATCCAGCCTCTCCATGCAGTGGTTTTTAGTTTTTGGATTTTTAAGATGTAAAAAAGTTAAGTTTTGGACTGTGAATATGACATTTAGGGATTCCACAGAGTGCACAAAGAGAATAAAAAGATGTGAAAGTAATAGCAATATTTCAGTACATCTAGGTCCAATGCTTGGTATAATCTAGACTTTCATTGGTTTTGGAGAAGAAAACAAAAAAGCTGGTTGAAGTTTCAGTCAGACTGCTTGTGTTATTCTCATCAGGGTGTTCATTACGAGCTCTAAATCCTCTGTTTGACCTTTAAACTACTTACAATCAAAGGCTCCTAATAAACAACAGGGTGTTATTGAGCCACTCTGTTCCTCTGGTTGACATTTTACTTCATTATAAGAAACATGGATGTCATGGTGGTTATTTCTGCGTCCCATTCTTTGCTGCCACGTGGAAGCATAAAACAGTCTAATACAAAAGTGAAATACATGCAACGTGAATGCACTACTAGCTCTGGGGAATATAACACTTTTTTATAATCCTGTGGCCAGCTGACTTGACATATTCCTGTGATGGTAGAATTTTTTTTAAGGGTTGCAGTGCTGGCAGGCAGATAGCAGAGGAAGAGCAAGACAGGCTCTGCTGGTTCAACAGAGATGAGGGGGTGCAGGTGGGCTGAGAGGTGGTTTCATTTCATCAGTCCATGATGGAAGGTGATCTGAGCAAACAGAGGAAACAGATAAACAGAGAGAAAATAATCCAGCAAACCAGTGAGCAAAAGAACCACCACAAAAACAGCTGAGTATCTACCACATAAAAGAGATTTTTCAGCTCCGATATCTTGCAGTCAGGCTGCTGCGCCCGAACGAAAAATGAGGCCCCCAAAACCTGTGCGTAAAAGTGCGGCTCCGTCTTCAGCTGAGGGCCGTTATCACCTGAACGCCAAACATGTTGTGGCGAGTGTGGAAGCTCATGTTAGTCTGATGAGTGTTGAGTTAACAGAAGGTCCTTTAAAGTCTACCTGAATCTCTGAAACGGATTCTGTGTTGTTCATTCAAACTTATGTATTAATTCAGTTCAATACTCATTGATTCACTCATATACTGTTTTTGAAAAATGATTCTCACTGTTCTTGGGCCAAATATTAATATGCGGTTAAAATGCTATGAATTAAGGTCAATTAATTATAAAGCCTCTGATTAATTAGAATTTTTTTTTTTTAATCAAGTCCCAGCCCTTTTTTTCACATAGTGAACATGTTGTTTGGCATTTTCCAGCTTTCACCATACAACCCTCAAAAGACAAGTGAGACAGCTGTGGCACCTCCTTTGACTTCTTACTACAGTCTGTTGCTAAAAGAGACGGCACGTGAATGCACACATAGATATATATCAGAAGGCTAGATGCCTTAAGGCGGAGTCAGCAGCATCGCCACTGTGGTGGCCATCTTGGAACAGGGGACTGCTCTGGTGCTCTGTACTGTAGTCAATGGACAAGATGATGATTTACTCACTAAACCACTCGTAACTCACTGAATTATTGACGGATTTACAAACAGATTGGTTTATTAAAAACCTTAGTCACATGACTATGATACAGGCTGAATTTTTAAATTCCCATTCTTTTTTTTTTTTTTGAAAATATTCTTAAGTTTGCAAGTCAATTAGCTGAATTTTGGACGTTCATAACAAACCAAGCTGTTTGAAAATCAGTTAAAAATTGAGCAATCTACAGTTATTTCAAAGTCCACGCTCCATTCACTGTAATGTCATGAGTGATCGAGCAGCCCTGTTCCAAAATGGCCGCCATGTGACGACATTTCTTCCCATTGGCTTACAGCGAGCACGAGGCATCTAGCCTTCTTATATATATCCATTAATGCACATACAGGTAAAGAAACACACAAGCCAGCTGTAACCTAATAGGACCTTAAAAAAATCATAAATAAAAATTGACAAAGCATTCATTGACAAATAATAAGACTGTATATATATATATATATATATATATATATATATATATATAAAAGACTGAATCCTCCAAATACTCAATCAGCAGGTCAAGTCATGAGCCTTCAATTCATATTTTATTGTTTAAAATCCTGATGTCATCTTCTCCCTAAAACAATTTGCTCAATCTTCATATCAGTGATGACTTTTTTGCTCCACTTCTGTCAAAAGCCATGTGTCAACATGTTATTCTGTAAAATTTCACTTGTTAACTTGTTCACTTGTTCTTTTTAGTTGTTTCCTCCTTCTCCCTGTTAAAGGTTTAATTTCATCCCCCTGAGCCATTCTTTCAGAATTTCAGAGCACTTTGTAAATATTTGTATTTAAATGTGCTTTATGGATGAAAAGTTATGATTGTTTGAATATTTCATTTATTTATCCCTGGTGATGTGTTTTCCTTGTTACATGTTTAAAAATCCTCTTAGTAACGCTTGTTTGTGATTCGTCAGGCTTCCTCCTGTGATGAATGCCGGCACACGATTAAAAACCTGCTCCATTTTCCCGACGCTTTAAGTGTTTTCCAGATGATTCTGTAATCAAATTTTTCACCTCATGTTTCACATCCTGCTGACAGGTAATGAGCCCTGGGACAGTCAGACGATCCAGGGACAGTCCACATCGGCGCCAGCCACGATCACTTACCTCTGATATCAGCGCTTTGGCGAGTGTCCCCCCCCCCTTCAATATGCAGGATGATTAACAGAGGAGGTAAGTCATTAAGACTGTGAAGGCTCCAATTTACAGCATGAGGGACTATACAAGCATTTGCATGATTATGTGAAGAGGCACATATGGCTCATGATTAATGCATGTGTGTGATTTCATGAAAGAAGGGTGGTACTGTCTGTATCAGGCGCTTTGACAACAGTGTGCAGCACTTCTCGCTCATGTGACGGCTTTATTCTGATGTGTGTGAGTGTGTGTTTGTAGGAGTTAATGTGTGACTGCAGTTATATTAATCCAAACTGGATCATTTGTTGGGTAAGTGCTCATGAAGGCATTGTAATGTGAAATCAGCAAAGCACCAGTGAAATAAAAGCGCCATCTGCACACGAGTAATGCAGAGATGAAAAGTTTAGACTGCAGAACACAGCAAATCAAACAAAAGAATTAACTGCGCCTGCACACACCTGCACACATTCACATGCATGTGCCATTTCCCCTGCAGGTCAGTGAGTGAGTTCATCCGTGTCAGACTCTGCCAGTCCATTATTGCGGCTGCCAAGGGTTGTGCTGCTGATGAGGGCTTTCTATACATGCAGGGTGAATAATTTCTACTTAGCTGACTACATGCTGCGCCCACAGGGTCGTGAAAGTCACTTTGTGTCGCAGTAATTGGCAGGGTGATTCTGTGCATGGTGATTAGGCAGCGCGGGGTTGGAGACGTCAGAGAATCTGAAGCTGTGGCGGCAGAAGATGTCTCTCTGTCTGTATTCAGAGTGTCACAGAACACACTTAGCGCAGGGACGTTTATCTAAGTGGTGCACGAGCCCCGAGCGCAGGTGAAGAGGACTGAGTGAAGGAGCTCTTTTACTGCAGAGAAGCGGCCCTGATGCCTCTCATTTGTGATACAAATGATAAGTGAAGATGTCACTTTCATGTTTTTATTTATGTCGTTTATAATGGGGTACTTCAGCTGCAGCACATTCCATACGTTGCCCGTAGCATAATCACCTCCTCGGCCTCGTCTACAGAAAGAGCTGCAGTGAAGGACGGGACATCCTGCACTGACCTTGGCATCATCCTCTCTGTGGTGCAGCTGAGCTTCTGGCCTCAGGCAGGAGATACAGATCACCAACGACACGGTCTAACAGGATGACAAACTCTTTCACGGCCGTTTAACTACTAAACTCTCATGACGAGCCAATGAGCTGATAAAGCACCTGCCAGGGAGCCGCTTCTGATAGCAAAACACTATCAGATGGGTGACGTTACGAACCTGCATTCATATAACATCAAACAATTTATTTTTATTTTTTATTTAACCTTTATTTTACCAGGAATATTCCCATTGAGATCAATGATCTCTTTTGCAAGGGAGTCCTGGCCAAGACAGCAACACATGTTTCATAGTCAGCCATACAGTCAGTCACATAAAAACAATAACAAGAATTAAGTCAATAAAATGATAATAAAACAATTACTTTGTTTATATAAAAATGCCTTGTTATTCGTAACAATGACCTGAAGTGTAAAAGCAACCCAAAATATAATAACTTTTCAATAATATAACAGATGCTGAGCCTGAAACATCACAACTGTTTCCCCAAAATGTAACAACTTGTTACAATTCATTGTTAAGTTTCAGGTCACGTTACCTATTTGGCTGTAACACGCCTTCTTAAAGGTCTATTTTTTTTATATATGAATATCTGAACATTGTTAATTTCCTTTAAACATGGCTGAGTTTTAACATTCTTAACGATATTCTGTTTATTTGTATCTTGTATTTACACTTCACTTGGACCAGACTTTTTGGGGGGAATTTGGCGGGCCATCGCAATACTTTCACGGCCTACCAGGGGGCCGCGGCCCACATGTTGGGAACGGCTACTATAGAGGAAACCCAGCCTCACCCTTGAGTTTTTAGTTAGTTTCTGGATGTGATGACTAAAAGGAAGGTGACATTGGGGTGATTTTATGCATGGCTGTGATTCTTGGTTTAGTTTCACTCGTGTGCAACAGTTAATCAGTTTTATTGGTTTCAATGTGAGCAATAGTTTCACATGTTGCAGGCGGCTGTGGCTCAGTGGTAGAGTTTGTCGTCTCTCGATCTCTCGAAGGTTCGTGGGTTCGATTCCAGCTTCTACAGTCACATGCCGAAGTGTCCTTGAGCAAGACAATGAACCCCAAATTGCTCCCACTGTTGTTCAGTGGAGTGTGGATGGGTATAAATGTGTTAGCCCCAACTGGTGGCAGTGTGATTAGCAGTCTCTGCCATCAGTGTGTGAATGTGGTGTGGATGGGTGAAAGAGACAAGCAGTGTAAAGCACTTTGAGTGGTCAGAAAGAGTAGAAAAGCGCTGTATAAGTACTGGTCATTTACCATTTACCATTTCCTTTACTGTACTTAAATCCAACAGTTCATTCATGTGCAACATCATTCCCTCATTATTTTATCGTGCTATCTTAGACACTTTGAGCCCGATCCTTTAAAGGTAGAGTATGCAGGATTTTCCTTAAAAATGAAATGTCAACTTTTGCAGGTATAATCCAGCTCAATCATCATATCTGGGCCTCTAAACGTGTGTCAGTGTCTGTATCTGACTCACCCCCTCGTAGACCCCCTCCTTTGCCTGTTTTGCTGATGTTTTGGTTAACTCGGGACATTTCTGGACGAAGTGTAGGAGTTGTTGTGGGTGGTGACCATTGACTGTATAAAGAATGGACAGCGTGCTTCCGCCTGTCACCGTTCTACGATTTTGAAGCCAAAAAACCCCGTTTCTCTAGCCGCCATTGTGTAGCCAGAGTCTGCGCAGTAGAGAATTTTCGGTGGAGCAGAGTAAAAAAGAGAAATAAAAGTATTTATTTCTACTTCTTCAGAAGGTTTAGTCTCCTTTTGGCTCTTTCCCGAAGTTTCTTATATCCCCGATAAAAACTACTCATGAACGGCAGCTGTCAACTATCGTAAAACGAAACTTATAACGCGGTTTTTAACATCCAATAACTAATGAGAAACTAACTTCTCAGAAAAAAAAACACCTGAACACCATGCAGCCAGATGACATCGTCATACTACCTTAGCGTAAGGATGAGAGAAACTTTTCCACGAGGTATCGTCATTTTTTAAAGGTTTCCTGGCTCATATCTGGAATACATGGGGAGGCGGGGCTTATGACCTATACTGCAGCCAGACACCAGGGGGTGGGGCATCTGCTGGAGGCTTCAGTTTGAGCCGAACGTCGTCACGTCCACTCATTATACAGTCTATGGTGGTGACCAGCCGATCACTACCCTGCCTAGTGTGCAAATGATTTTGTGTTTTGCTGACAGTGAGAGGGAGAAGCTATCCTGAGCGGCTACAAGAGCAGCCATAACAACAAGAAAGAATGTTGCTATATTTGTAGCGTATCTCATTTACCTGCAGGAAGTCAGATGTATAGCTCTTGAGTTTCTCTCACGTGATGCTGCAGGTGCTAGCAGGGCTGTTTTTTTTAAGTCTATGGTGTATTTACTAAGCTACGACTGTTAGCCATACTATCAGCTACAGTTGGTGGCAGTGAGCATGCGCAGCAGCTGACACTGAGCCACGGAGGAGGAGACAAGTTTGGATGTTGTTGGATGTGTAAACAAATGAAACTTATTGAAAGTTCCTGCATACTTAACCTTAAAGATCCCAAATAATGAGCGCCAAATTTGTTGTGCAAACTCAATAAATTGCAAGTGCTACAACTAAGCATGATGCAAGTGATCTACTGTGATTTCGTGCACAGGTGGTGGATCATTCTCTTTAAATGTGGATTTTGCGTGCTCTACCAGCCGTCTCCATGGAGAGTTTGGAAGAGCAGAGTGGCTGTAAATAAAAAATGATGTTTGAAGCTGTGGAGTTGAAGATCATGGCAGAGGAAAAGAAAAGTTGAGACATGTATCGCTTGTATCATTTTATCAAGACTCTGCACTTGTGTCCTCTATTTGTATCTTATTTGTTATGTACATATTAGCAGTTTGAATTTTCTTTCACCGTCACTGCTTTTCCTTGGAGTTGTGGATTATACAGTCTATGATGCTGGCCTTACATTCAGGTTGTTTTAGTTTATACTTGTTTGTTATTAGATAGTAAAGTCCTGCTCACTTCTACAGTCATTGCAGCTGTTATACATGTAGGACTCAGCCTAAAATTATGTAAAAATAATGTATGCTTTGTATACAGCTGTTGTAAACTGGATATCCATTGATGTGTTCAGTTGAAGGTCTCCACTTTACAGGGTCACTATTTACAGTGTAACACCAGGAGCTGACAGAGACACATTCACCCTCACAGGCTCAAAGAAGACACTTGTTCAGGAGGTATAAAAGCAAATCAATAACAGATGGAGGTCATCCTCTTACCCCCGAACTATCTTAGCAGGTCTTTCTCTAAAGGTTCCTAAAGCCTTGGGACAGTTTCTCACATCAGACAATGAAACTGTTCCTTTAATGAAAGTATCAGCCTTTGTATTGGAGTGCAACAAAGACCACTGCTAAACAATAGAGGACCCTGCAAAAAAAAGCTCTTTCATTTCTTTTTATTTTGAACATTATTATTTCACTTTTTTTCCCCATCAGACGCTCTTTTTATCTGCACTAAAAGAAATAGTTTCTTTTCTTATGAAGACGGTTTTCTGTCTTTTGTGAATATTCCTTCCGGCCAAAGAAAAGGTTTTGAAGTGTCATGTTCAGTTACATTGGCCAAAGAAAACTGCAGCTAGTTGCAGTGATCTTTAACATCAACACTTGACGGGCAAAAATCTATAAACAAATTCATAAAGCCACAGCTAACTATGTTAGATAAATACTTGTAAAAGGGCGCTACGGCAGCCAAGTTAAAGGAGAAAACAATAAAATAATCCTAACAACATGATTATTATCTGGCTATGACTTGAATTAGATCTTTGGATTTAAACTTATCTTGATTTTTCAGTATTGGTAACCTTTTTTTTTGAACTAGTTAAAGTGTGATACAAGTGAATATAATGCACAAAGAAACAGTTTTCTGAAGTGTGAGGTTATACACTTTAAAAAGAAACTCAACTGACTTCCCATTATACATTTAAAGTAACAATTTGGACATTTCGGACAAAACGTGAGCATATATTTAAACCTCTATAGATTCATATATTGTAGAAATCCCACACTCTCTCTTTAAACCTATCAAAATGTTCTGCTCTGAAACAATAGCATAAGATCTTCACCAGATTTCCACAAGGCTTGCTGAAATGATGAGGTCATCACTTAAGGATCGCTTAACTAGTTCATTTCATCATTTCACATTGGAGGAGGGGGCCCTTAAACACCAAGGTCTGTTCAAAGCTCTGACCACAACATACTACAGAGGTGAACCAATCAGAGAGAAAAAGGGGTTTGTGGAACTGGAAGCCTTAAAGAGTCAGTAGCTATGGCAGGAAGACCCCCCCCCCACAAAAAAGAAAAAAAAATGAATTAATTAATTACGATGGAGTATTAAGGCCACATGAAGAATTTTTTTTTTTTTTGCTTCATATTTTACTGCGAGATTAAAGTCAAAATTAGTTATTTTACTACAAGAATAAAATAAGAATTGAGTATTTTACTACGAGAGTAAAGTTGAAATGAATTATTTAACCTCAAGATTAAAGTCAAATTTAATTATTTTACTATGAGATTAAAGTCAAATTTAATTATTTTACTATGAGATTAAAGTCAATTTTAATTATTTTACTACGAGAATAAAGTTGAAATTAATTATTTTACTACCAGATTAAAGTCTAAATTATTTTTTTTACTACGAGATTAAAGTCAAATGTAATTATTTTGCTACAAGAATAAAATTAAAATTGAGTATTTGATTACGAGAATAATGTTGAAGTTATTTTTTTTTCTACGAGGATAAAGTTGAAATTAATTATTTTACTGCAAGATTAAAATTGAAATGACTTATTTTACTACGGGAATAAAGTCGAAGTAAAGTTGTGTTGGAAGTAGGTAAGGAATAGATCAAATCAGAAGAAGAAAGAGAAGAATGAAATGAGGATGACAGTGCTGCAGTTAGTAGGTAAAATTAAAGGTTTATTGAAATGTTCGGCTCACTGAGTATACCCAGTTTTTGGGTAGTTCACAGACTTTATTCTTGTAGTAAATTAAGTCAGTATTTTCAACTTTAATCTTATAGTAAAATATGAAGCAAAAAAAAAATATAAAAAATGTAATGTGGCCCAAAATAATTCTTAATTTACTCCATCATAATAAATAAATAAATAGATGATCATATCAAGCTATTTTAAAGACACTGGAGGGAAACAAATAAGTTTATAAAAATGAAAATGCCTCCTCTTTAAACCTTATGTCATAGAGTAGACTTCAAGGGGCCTATAATGAAAACAGCCAGCATGAGCTCTAAACTCTGCGGTAATTTGATCTGTCATATTCTGTTTTGGAGCGCTTTAAATCACATCAAAATGGAGCACAATGTGCCCGACAGAAACAGGAACTCAATAAAAACTAGATTGAAACCAGATTCTGAGTCAGTTACCAGACTGACCTAAACAACCAAAGAAAACCTAACACAACACACACTCATTCCTTTGATAATTAACTTTACGAGGATTTGTATCTTGTCCCCTAAAGAGAGACGAGTCCACACAATTTAATTGTGAGGACGTGTGAACACACATGTGTAACAAATGACAGTGCTGATACACACAGATCAATACTTTACTCAATGTTCTGAGAACAATTGCAGGAGCAATCCAAGCTTTGTTGATTGAGCTGTGAACAGTCAATAAAGACCTTACACAATGAAAAACAACACTTTTAACACAGCGTGTTCACAGAGTGTACAATATGATCCGTCATCAGATGTCACATGCTATTAGAAGCTGTTTCATGATGCTGGTCTTGTTTGTTCATTTATTTGAATATGTTGTCTTGATCCACCACAACTCTTCTCAGGAGACTTGTTCCAAAGCACTTTTTTATAACCCTGATCCAACAGAAGAAGATTTAAAGACAACTTGAGGATATCATCTTGTCGCGTCTTATTCTGAAAGGGTGACAGAGTTTGAATATAAATGAATAAATTTTTAATGAGGCACTTTATTAGTCAAAAGGCCACATTGGTAGAGTGTCAGAGCAAAGGCTTGTATCAACGTCTGCGTGCTCTTGTTAAACACAGACTAAAGGTCTTTTGTCTGGGTAACACCACGGCAGACATTTCCACCGCACATTATGTCATTCTCTGTCTCTCTCTGCCATGGGTTGTGTTTGGACAGGTTAATTGGCTGAGATTGATTTTTATACCCTGCAGGGTACACACACACACACACACACACACACACACACACACACACACACACACACACACACACACACACACACAATCATGCACACACTATGCTCTTAATACAACCACTAAGAGCAATCCTGATATTAGTCTGTCATGAAGTCAATATTTGCAAGAGCAGTTTGAAACAGTCGCATGTGTACTTCATCAGTCGAGTATTAATTTGATAGTTCACCTCTATTCATTAATCTGTGGAAAATAAATGAATAAGTAAAACAAGATTTCCTTCTCTCTACAAACTGGAGCTGTACTCACACTCCTTATTAAAATCTTATGACCAGTAGGAAAATTGCACTTATTTACATTGTACGGTGTAAGATCTTAAATCAGCAGAATTTCAAAATACAAAAAGAAGACATGGGAGTGAGACAAAAAAAAAAAAGTGAGCAGATTATTGCAAGAAACAATTAAAGGAAGATTTTCCACTCATTAGCTGATCAAAGGTTTAAGATCACAGCCTTTAAAAAGACAAAATTACACAAAAAATGTGGATTTACCATCATGTTTTCTTAGGTATTCACACTGTTATGACCTCCTGATGGCAACGGCAAAAAGTTCTCTCTCTTTAAACCTGTTTGGATTGTTGAGCTGCATAATTAAGGATTCTGACAACGCAACGCCATCACTGTTGAGGTTAAACACAGTATGACATCATGATCTGCTTTTTCCTTCAATGGAACAATGGAGCTGACGGTTGTTCAGGGGCATCAAACAGTGGCTGGTTATGTGGAGATGTTACAGGAGGGCGTCCTTCATGATTGAGGGCCCTGGTGCTAATGACAACAACAGGAGAATGTTGCATCTCACACTAGGTGCGTTTCCATTACCCCTGGATATGCACAAAATTTAAATAGCGCTATAAAAACTGGTAATGAAAACACCTGAATTTCAAAAAAGCACTAAAGTATCGCTAAAAAGTTTTTACGCTTTCATGAGGTGGTTTTTCAGATGTTTTGACTTTCAAATATATCGCAAAAGCGCAATGGAAACACTTTTTCCGCAATTATATACATCACAGGCCGTGACGTACCTGGTCACATGATCACTTCTCTGTGAGTAAACATGGTGCTTTGTTTGGACAGAGGAGGAGACGGAGACTTTTCTCACAACTATTTAATTATTTCTCACATAAACATAAACTAAAACATCAACATAAATAAAACATAAACATCACTACACCTACATGCAACAGGTTTTGAGCGTCAATCTTCCAGCAGTGAATGATATTTGACAAGAGTTACGGCGCTCCTGCCTAGAACAACTTTCAATGGAAACATGTTCAGAGCGCAAATGTACTTTGTCGAGATTTTAGGAATATCGCTTTTATTTTGTGAAAAACTGTAATGGAAACCCAGCGACTGTCTGGCTGACAGAGGACTTCTTCGTCCAGATGAATAATCTCACTCTTTTGGATCCTCCTGCATGTTCCCCTGATCTAAATCACATTGGGAACATTATGGGATGGATGGAGAGGGAAGTTTACAAAAATGGACGTCAGTTTCAGAAAGTGGATGTCAAACATGAAGCATCTTCACCACTTGGAGCAACATTCACACAAACCTCCTGGAAACACTCACATCAAACATGAACAAACTAACTCTTGAAGTGAGGAACAAGAACAGTGGAGCTTGTCATTTTGGTGTCATTTTTTCTATGTTTAATGTCTATTCTATTTACTGGAGATTTTCTCTCTTTGGGACCATTCTCTGTAAAACCCAGAGATGGTTGTGGGTTAAAAATCCCAGTAGATCAGCAGTTTGTCAAATACTCAGACCAACAACCATGTCATGTTCAAAGTCCCTTAAATCTCCTTTTCTTCTTCATCCTGATGCTCAGTTTGAACTCAAGCAGCTTATCTTCATCATGTCTACATGACCGAATGCTTCGAGTGACTGCCATCTGATTGGCTGATTGGATAAGCTGAACAAATTTACCGTAATAAATTTCCTGGTGAGTGTATATCTCAGCTCCTCCTTGAATTCTCAAGCAATCCTGAGCAACATTTTCCTTCAGCTAGCCGTTGTGTCTCCTCTCAGTTGGACCTGCCTAGACATCTACAAAGAAAGTGTCCAGGATGTCAGCTTTCTGAACATCTTCATCTGGCACCTCAGGATGTGAAAGAGCAGCAGCCTCCTCTTGAGCCATCTCCAAGACAAGACAAACTCATTTCCACTGCACTGTATCCTCTTTCTCTCACTCCCAATCCAACGTGGTCATACAGGTGAAGGCTGGAAAGCGTATCGAGCAGTGAATCAATAGTTTTGATTCCTTTCACCCACATTTGTTCCAATGCTTCAAAGACTTCGACTGCATAACCCGAGGCAGAGACTGGCTCCTGGATCTGGAGAGCCAATCCGCTGCTTCCTGGCAAAGGAACACAGCTTCAAATAAGGAGGTAGTGACTCTGCAAACCGTTTCACTCCGGGCTACAAACCATCCAGATCCTGCTGGACATACCAGTGAGATGAAGACAACAATGAGAACATCATCATCTGCCATCAGAAATAAATCTCTACAGTCTCAAAACTTGGTGCCTCCACCCTGACAGCGCCTTCAGGAACTGATGTTATCTCTTCCAGGAATGGGAACAACCAAGATAACTCCTGTTTAATGTAATGTAACTATCTTCAAACTGTCAATATTGATAAAAAAAAAAAAACATCTACTCAAAATAATACAGGGTTGATACTGTACTAAATAATATAGTGATGCTGTGAATGCCTTATAAATAGTTAGCTCATAGCAGGAGGTAAAAGATAGAGGTTCTTTTATTGACTGCTGCCTGTCACACAACAGAGGATAGACAAAGAAGAAACAGCAGGGGCAAGATGTAGTGGAGGGGTACTGGTACCACATTGAGCAGCCAATCAGAAGCAGGCAGGGGGTAATCAGTGACTGATGGATAGCAGATGAGACCGTAGTGATCCCTGCATGTGGTGGTGCCTCTCCAGGCTTTGAGTGGCTCTGGTAAGCTAGTCCCGATGGGTGTTTTTTTTTTTTTTTTTTTTTTAATGGATCCATATACTTCAATTGGGTATAGATGTAATGGTTTGGTTCTTGGCTTGTGTTTTGTTTGTTTCCCAGTTTAGGTTTTCCTGTGGGTCCTTTCACTTTGATTTTTCATCCCTGTGGGTCTGGTTGAGTTTTCTTGTCATGTTGTGTTTCTAGGCTCACTCGCACTGAGTCCTGAGGCTCTGATTGGCTGTCAAGACATAGGACAATCCCCAAATGAAATTAAGGTTATTACTGGAGTCGACTGCAGCCCAGTAACCATTAGACAGTGTCTGAGAGAGAAGAGCTTTAAGAACAAAAACCTCCTCAAAGACCTCGTCACCTTCCACTAAATTTCCTGTTTGGACTGTGACAGAGAGCAGCAAACACGGGACATTGAAAGGTAGATGAAGGTATGGCTGTCTAAGCAGGAAAAATTTAACCTTAATGGTCCTGATGGCGTCCGACGTTACTGTCATGACACGGAGATCCCACTGAGATGTTTTCTAAGCGGCACAGTGGAGGGGGGGGGGCATCTGTTTTTCCCTTCAGTGGAACAATGGAGCTTCAGGTTGTGCAGGGGCGTCAAACAGAGGCTGGTTTAGTGGAGATGTTTCAGGAGGCGTCCTTCATGACTGAGGGCCCTGCTCTGTGTGTTAATGACTGGGTTTTTCAACAAGACAACACTGCAGTTCACAACGACCGCCTGACAAAGGACTTCTTCCTCTTCTTCCAGAGGAATAATCTCACTCTTTTGGAGCATCATGCATTTTCCCCTGATTTAAATCACATTGACAACATTATGGGATGGATGGAGAGGGAAGTTTACTAAAATGGACGTCAGTTCCAGACAGTGGATGCCAGACATGAAGCATCTTTACTACTTGAAGAAAAGTTCCCTTTGGCCTCCTGGAAACACTCACATCAAACATGACAAACTTATTTTTGAAGTGATCAGCTAGAACAGTGGAGCTCCTCATTACTGTCCTTTTTTTCTATCTTTTATTTCTATTCTATGGGTATTTTCAGGTTTTTTGAGCTGTGGTCTTGAACTTTTGATCAGCTGATGAACACAGTTTTTCACTTTGAGTGTTGTTTGCAGTAAATTGCTTCCTTTATTTATTTATTTTTTGTCTCACTCCCAGTTCTTCTTATTGCATGTGTCTTGTTTCACACCTTTGTTGATGACCTCTAATTCTATATAGTGCATGTCTTGGGTTCAGTTACTTGTCTGTTTGTTGTTGTGTCATATTGCATCATGTCTAGTCGTACATCCTCTACCTCGAAAGAATTTTTCTTGTGTTAGTTTGAGTTTTAGATTTATGGATCTATTTTTGACCTTTTGACTGTGGAGTTATTGATAAAATAATGCTTTTTGAGTTGAGAAATCTGCAAATGGGTCTCTCTTTCTGTGTTTCTTGCAACTTCGTGACAACGACAGGAGTTTACACACCCTGAGGTTTATGTATCTTAATCCTTTTTAGCTCTGTTGATCTGTCAGTCTTTTAAGAGCAAAAGAAATGTACTTATAAAACAATTAAAAAAAAGACATTGTTGAGCGGTAAATATTGGCAATGTTAGTTACACACATCCATTTAAACACGCTTTGCCTATTTTCAAGCAGTGCACTGATTGCCATTTATTTGATCTGCTTTTAGGTTCTTTAGAGTTAGAGTTGCTGTCAAACACCTTTTTTTAAATAAATCTGTTTAACTTTTGATTTTATTTTTCAGGGACTCAGTTTCTCTGATTATGATAATGGGAGTTTACCCTCTTTATTATTGGGTTTGTGGTGAATTATTTTGATGTGTGCTAGTTTTATTGTGATTTATTTCTTATGTTGGTAGGTTTTGCACAAGCAGCATAGGATACACCCTGACTTCTCCTTAGTGGGGGGGTAAGTGACCTGGCTCGAGTGCAACCATCTTTCCTCTTCTCTTCTCATACATTCCAGTTCATTCCTCAGAGATGACATGACCCACACTGAGTATCTTGGCCTCTTTACTGAAGCTCCTGCTTTTCATTCAACCATGCATGGAACAAAAAGGAGGAGATGACCTGGTTGTCAGCTGATGTTCTCAGCTAGCCTTCTGGATCCATAAGCATGCCCAGCCATTAGCGATGAAAAATGGCCATTTGTGTTAATAGTGAAAAAAAAAAAATCAATTATCTGTAAGCATTAGCCAATTTAATGCCCCAAAGGAGCATTGAATTGAATGGTAGCAGACCCCAGTATTACAGATGCTAACAGTAGAATTACCACACCTGTTCGGCTGCTGGAGGGCAGATATTTTGATTCTGTGTTTCCGTCCTAAACAAAATATATAAAGACAACAGGTTTTTGGGGATCAAGCAAATCCTTTGGAAAAGTGATGTGGTACAATATAGCAAATTTAGTTTTAGATAGATTTATTCATGGAATTACTGGGGCATTGCTGTGATTATTGTTCCACGAACCAGCTTTAATATTGTTGACTTTATTTAAAGGGTTAACTACTGCGCGCACGGAAACACCACACACATTCACTCTGCCATTAGGCAAACCAGCGCACTGAACAGTTACAAGTGTACGCACATGAGGTGGTGGGGGTTGACGGCCAATAAGCTCCAGCCATGTCATAAGATTTATTTCCATCCAGTGTTGCATTAATATTTCACCAAGATCTTGTATTGATGATGGTAGAGTCTGACCACTGCACAAGGTCTTCTCCAGAACATCCCAAAGATTCTCAGTGGGGTTAAGGTCTGGACTCTGTGGAGGCCAATCCATGTGTGAAAATGATGTCTCATGCTCCCTGAACCACTCTTTCACTATTTGAGCCCAATGAATCCTGGCATTGTCATCTTGGAATATGCCCACATGACCTTCTTTCATTCCTCCAGAGTCCAATCTTTATGCTCCCTAACAAACTGAAGACTTTTTTTTTTCTGATTAGAGTTATTATAATTTGAATAAAAACAGTTGTGATAGTAAATGGCTTCACCCAACTGCTAAGCATGAGTGAAAGAAAAGTTGAGGAACAGTCCAAACTGGAATTAAACTGAGAGGACGTTTAACAGTGATGAAAAATAATGTGAAAACTGTTTAAATGTGAGAAAAGGAAGAAAATGTAAGGAGGTGCAAAGTAAAGAATGCCTGCTTCAAAATGTGCTTCAGTCACCTGTAAACTGTTAGATCACATCTTTAATCTTCAGATAGGTAAATTTAGCAGATAGACTGATCAGTGTCTCTTAGTTTTAGCAGAAGTTATAGTCGTAAAAACCCCACAGATCCAAACAGATGCTTCTCTCTCTGAATAATGGCACAGTGAGGCAGTCAGCTCTCTGATCTTTTGGTTCAGCTGAACAGGATGTGAAGTTGCTGGAGGTTTGTCAGCTTTAAAGCAGGACTGTGTACCCATGCTTGTAATTTAGTCTGGGTCTGGGGATTACAGTTTGGGAATGAAGAAAGAGAAAATGCAATGCTTTTTTTTTTTTCTTTTCATTTCCCTCTGAGTGTTTATGAAATGTCCCTTTATCTGTCACTCTTGTATCTCTGAACTCAATCTTCTTTATTTCCCCTCCACCCTCCGTCTGTCTGTTTCCATCCATCTTTATTTCCCTCTCTGTTCCTCTGAGCCCAGCACTTCATCATCTCTGTAAGTTTTTTACATTTATCCGTCTCTGTCTTTCTATTTGTCTCTCTTCCATCATTTCATTTCCCTCCTCTCACTCTCAGCACATCTTACCTGCTTTTTTTCATTCTCCCACATTTCAAATCCCTTTTCTTCTTCAGTGAAATAAGAGACATTGTGCCGTGTAAACTGAGGTAATTTAACACAAAATCAAGAATAACCAAAGCTCCATTATGAGCTTTATCAGCAAAGATGTCACCATTAGTGTTATTTTCTTTCTTCTTATTCTTTGTGTCACATCCAGTGAATTGAGACAGAACAGGCTCTTAAAAAAAAAAAAATTGAGGCTAAAGTTTAAATCCAGGTCTGACATTTCTTGCATGATGCATTGTGGGTAGATGGTCCCTGATCAATGCTGGTTCAGAATTCTTTCATCTGAGAGTGTTTTCATCTTCACTGACTCCTGGTCATTTTTTTTTTCTTTTTTAATGAGTGATAATTGGTGACCAATATCTTTTTAAAGTTTCTCTTTTTTGATTTTGAATCCTGTAATTTTCTCCTCCTCATTTATTAGATGTTCTTTTATCACGAGTCTTCAAAAACCCTCATGTCTCCAGGTCTTTGTGGTCTTTAATTGTACTGAAGGTTTGAACCACAGGCTGTAAATACAATGGCAGTGCAACATACCATTTTACAATTTGGAAGCCAAATTATCCCCTAAGGTCACACATATTGTAAATTTGCACCCAGGGTCTGAACAGTAGACTATCTGGGTGTAGCCATGGTAACAAAGCTCCACCCATTTAGCCTGCCGTCCTAGTCGTTTCTTCTTATAAAGTCTACAAAGCAAATGATAAGTACAAATTATTGCTGTATCAAAGTAAAACAAATGACGAAAGTCTTATCTCGTGCAAGAACAGCAGCTGCCAGTTATTGTGAAGCATGATGTAAACCTATTTTTAATGTCTAATAATAAATGAAAAGAAGAAAATGAAGAAACTTTTGAGCAAAAACGATTACTTGAACACAATGCAACCCAACAATATACTCTTTATCAAAATCCAAAGACCAGGTCTTCTTCCCATTTCTTCTTTTTGCATTTAAACTCTGCTTAGAACCTTTTAGAGATCTAACAGTGTGAAGTGTGAATTTGTTCGGTTTTTCATCTGGTCTTAAATTTCTGACCAGGTGTGTGTTTTCTTACTATTTAACTACCACTACGCAATTTTTTTTTAACTACCTCATTTAAAATCGGCATCCTTGCACAACTCACCACTGCACTATTATCATATTTTCTTTTAGCCCGTAAATATTAGTCTTGTCTATTTGCTATTCTTTTGTGTTTATAGTTGTCAATAATATTCCATATGCAACATTTTTATTATTATCATTATTTTCCCTTTTTATGACTTACTAATACCTGTACAAGAGAGCACAGTATACCAAAGCAAATTTCTTGCATGTCCATACCTGGCCATTAAAGTTGATTCTGATTCTGATAAGTAATTCAGGCATTGTTTCCATCTTTTCATATCTTTATATAAGAATTTTTTCTGAACTTGTCCTGTGGATGAGGCTCATATTGGGCCTCATACATTCATAAATGTGTTGAAATGTTCTTACTCCCTGCATGAAATACGAGTTAAATACGCAAAATCACCGTCAGATTCATGTCAGGCGTACTGGTCATTTTTGTTCACACCATAGCGGGTAGATAAATGAGTCAGAATAATTTAAAATCAACAGGTGCATTCCTGTTAACTGAAATCAGTAATTACCGCGCTCTAATTCATCTACATGAGGACGTCTGTTCAGAGCATTAAGAGGAGAAACCATCAACCTCAACATCCCTGGAGCCAGCGTCAGACATGTGAAGCTGTGTCATTTGCTTGGAAAATGTGTAAAGTCATAAGAAGGAACAAGTTATTTCATGTCTTCCGTCAGTTTGTACAAATTTAAAGGACCGTTTGTCAGAGCAATTTATGTTTTAATTAATATAAAGAGTGACATTTTATTAGGCACATTATTATATTTTCAATGAAAACTAATTTAAGCTTGCGTATTTAAAGTAAGATAAGAGTAGAAAGGAGTAAATTTCATGGTTGTTTAATACATTTAGTAAATTCACAGCTTTCATCATTGAATTCTATTAAAGTTTTTTTTTCTTTTTTTACTTACATTAGTTTTAAAATGTCACACTTTTAGAGTCTGTGTTTAAGTGTAGAATTAATTCAAGCAAGAAAATATTGATGAATCACAGATTTATGAGTCAAAGATTCATAATACATGAATTTTTTGAGTACACATTGTTTGTGAATGAGGCCCATTGAGTCAAATGAAGCCATCTATGCTCAGATTTTAATGCAGCACTTCAGCTTTACTGTTATTCTTTTCTTTCCCTCTCTGTGCTTGTTTAGTGATCCACATTTCTCTTTCTTCCGATTTCTTTTTGCAGTTGCAGAGGTATAGCTCAATTCAGAGGTATAGGGGGGATACTGTTGCAAGGCACTGTATATTTCTGTTAGTAACCCATATAAAAGTGGATTGTGCATAATAGGGCACCTTTAAAGAGTCTGCTGGCCAAGAGTTTGAACATGGGCCTTGTTGCAACATGTTTCTTTTCAGATGTCCCCCCCCCGGGAAAGCCTGAGAATATTCAGCTCTCTGTCCTGTTATTTTTCGGCACCTGTCCACTCATATTTTGGACGGATGCCTCAAAGCTCAGTAAGTGAATTGTCTGTTTCAGAGACTCTGGTCGGTGAAATATCGGTCAAAATCAAACCATGAGGAAGAAAAGTCAGATTTGCTGTCACTTCATTGCAGATTTTATTGCTTTCTTGCAGTTGCAGCCTCTCTCTACCTGTCCACTTGATGTCCTCAGTGTGTCTCTGTGTCTCGCACACCTCTGGCTCGGTATCCTGTCAGCTCTTGTTCAGTGATGCCGCTTTCGGAGGCTGCAGCTCATGAATAATTAGCTGCTTTGTGTCTGCTGTCAGAGCTGCACCTGTATCGGTTTCACGGAGCTTGAGCTGCCTTGTTTTGGTGCTATTCTAGTTCTTGCCTACAGTATAACCTGCCAGCCTATTGTCCACGTGTTCTAAGCAAAATGTGCAAGCAAACTCCTTTTGACTTATTCAAAGCAGGCGGCTGATCTGTGCCATCCCTTCTTTAACCATCTCAAAAATAAAACTGTACAGAATCACTCCCACATATGAACCACACAGATAAGGAAGCAGGTCTGTGGTCATCAAGTTAACAACAGGTTTTGTACAAAGCTGCTGGCTGACTTTTTAAAGGCGTGTGTCACCATGGTAACTGTTTTTTAGGTAATGGCCTAGATGCCAGATCAAACTGTGTAAAAACACAGCTGAACAACCCATCAATTAAAGAGAGTTTCATTGAAACACCAGAGGAAAAAAGAGAGAGGGGAAGTCATTTACTTTCATATCATTATAAGAAATATTATCATCTTTTGCTTTTTACCAACATCCTCTGAAAACAGAGACCAGTTAAGCCTCTAACCTGTCGGACTTGGACAACATGATGTTGTTTTTTGAGGCCGTTATAAGTCAGTTTTCAGTTTTAATTCAACAATTCAGCATTTAATACATAAATGCAAACACAATCATTTTGCTGTTTTAAGATTATATTAAAAAAGGGTTATAACATACAAACCTCTACATAGTTATATGTCATGGAAGTACCCGGTACACTGTCGGTGCACAGGTCAAAATGGTCTGTTTTGAAACAATGGTACAGATGGCAGTGAAGGGGGTTTGTGAATTGGGGAGCCTTAAAGAGACATCAGCCATCCCTTTTTTTTTTTTTTTTTGACAGAGGCTGAAACAAGAGTTTTCTAAAACAGCAGTTAGAGAAAAATTATGATTATTTGTTTTAAGTTGTAAATCTTGTCAGGATACCATGGGGGTGGGGTACCAGAGGAATAGAATAATGATGAAAAAAAGCACTTCATCCCATCTTGAAAGGGCCAGTGAAGAGTTTCTGCAGCAACCCCAGATCATAGCACTGCCCCCACAGGCTTGTACAGTAGGCACCAGGCATGATGGGTGGATCACTTCACCTGCCTCTCTTCTTACCCTGATGCTCCCAAGATGATGGTTCTCCACCATCCTTCCAGTTTTTAATAATGTTTCAGATGTTTTCTCTGCTTGATGCCAATGATTTGACCCTTCTTAAACAGACTAACATCTTTTCCACAACCACAGGATGTGTCTTTGTCCATGGTTGTTAAAGAAATAAGAAGTTTCTCATTGCATCAGTTGGTGTTAAATAACTTGTTTGCGGCTGAAAGATAATCACCCATGCAGTAATTATCCTTTAAGAGGCTTGTATTTATTTGCTTAGTAAAATCCAGGTGGCAGCTTTTTTTATTTTTTATTTTTGGCCAGACAGTGTATAAGTCTGATCATAAGCCACAACTTGAAATTAGATTATGTGTATTAAAATAGGAGATTTCTACATGCTAATTCCTAGCTTCCCAATCAGATCAGCCTGGACCGGACTGAGAAACAGCATGTCAAAGTCATTATGACAACACCACGCCAACTGACAAAGTTGACAGTGAGATGTGGGGTCTGTATTTTCCTCTGCTAGAAATAATTTCTGTGATTTACATAGTGAAAATAGTGGATGCTGGAGCTGGACTGTTTGAAAGAAGAGGGACAGAAAAGCAGAAGAAAGCTAAAAGGGAGAGGGATAGAACATCAGCTAAAGGCTAAAACATTGGAAAAGCCGTTGGTGCTAATATTCATTCCTGTCCACATGCAGCAGTTATTCTGCTGCGATCTGTTCAAACCTGAGTTTATCAATAAAATGAAGAGCCAGGTTACGTTTGCTCTGCTTGGTGAGGTTGGAGTTGGTAGATGAGCACTGGTAGGACATAACCAGGAATCACTAATGTTACATGTTACAAATACGTCTCAGAGCACTGGGCTGTGAGTAGCGCTGAATGAAGCCAGCTACCAAACTACACGAGAAACTTACAAAGTTTAGTTATTGTCACATTTCAAACAACAGCAATGCTTAACTTTAGATAAACACATTACCCTGTTTCGTTGTATCCAGTAAAAAGTTCTTAAACAAAGAAAAGGTGAGTTAAAAGGAAGATGCGATCTACTTTCACTTTCACTTTCCAAAAAAAAAACAAAGACAGTACATCAGATCGTCATCATCATCATGGTCATTTTAAATCGTTAGAGGTTCTTGTAAAGGTACCAAAGTCAGGAAAGACGTTATGTCTGTCATTCAGCTTATTTATGATTTATATTTTATTTATTCTCACAGCAGCTCTCCACTCCTGTCTTCCTGCCCGTTGTTACTTTAATTATCCCTCTCTACAGCCCACTCTTTTTTTTCTTCCTCCTCCTACTTCCTTCTCTCTTTGCCTGAACTCTCCTGCAGTGACTGCTGCTGTTGGATTTCTTCTGTTGCTCTGTGCAGAGTTTCAAACCTGACACTGCTTTCTCATTCACTTCCAGGCTGGTAAAAGTGAGAAGACTTTCTATTTTTTTTTTTCCTTAAGTGTATAAATTCTTGATGGTTTGTATGTTTGCAGGGACACAAAGTGGTTGTCATGAAGCCGCGGTGGTGACATACTGGGGTAAAGTCCAAGGTTAAACAGGTTTTTCCGCTCAGTTTTCTGGCCTTTGGGAGGTCAGTGAACTGTATGTTGTGATGTTTAGAAAATAAAGTTGTGCAGAAGTTTTGTCTGAATTCCACTTCTCAAGGTAAAAAGCATACGTCCTCGCTGTAAAGGTTAGAACATCTTCCTCGTCGAGAGACTCTGCTCCAAAAATGCCAGATATCTAGATGCAGAGAGTCAGGCTGCTACACCGCTCTCTGAACACAATAGAGGTTTAACTTTGAGAAGTACAGCCAGTACAAAGTGTGAGGCCACGACAGGAGGTAGAGGTGTTAGGTGACAGGAAGAATACGCTTCAGTCAAACTGAGGAAAGAGCCAGACTCAGAGGTGAGAGAAAGAGAGTGAAGATCACACTGGACTCAATCATTTTCAGAGAGTTAAGAGAGATATGAGAGGTCGAGAGAAGGCTATTCATGCTTAGATCCCTCATTGTACCTGTGCAAAGTGGACACAAATCATTCCTCTGTGGTAGTCTTCCACCTGGTGTGAGATCTTCAAATATGAGAAGCAGAGTACAACATACTATGTTATCTTTTTCTGAATAAAATATAAAGAAATTGAGGTTCTGACTTTAAAAAGTGTGCAACAGTTTGAGCTGTTATGTGAATATGTGCCACTCCAAGGTTAAGTCTGTTGGTCTTGATGTGTGATGGAAACTTTTGGATGCAGGAAAAGTGACCTGCATCCAATGACACCTGGAGTTACTAAACCCTGTGGTGCATAGTGGTCACTACAGTGGACACTTATTTTAAAGTTACTTGCTCCTAAATTCAATGGTTCATGTGGTGGAAATTCATATCAGCCTGTGTCAGGATATTTTCATTCTTCTTAGGGCCTGAAAAAAGTATTTTCAATTTTGTTTCAAAATACAAATATATTTTTGAACATGTCATAGTCATAGACAAACATTTGAAGGTGAAAAAGCTTATAAACTAAATTATTCAGTGTCAAAATGGAGGAAAGAGAGTTCAAATGTTTCGCAAAGCGTTAAAAAAAACGTATTCATGAAATTACAAAAAAAACAAAAAAAAAAAACAGATAAAAGAGGTCAAACAAAAAAAGAAAAAAATCCTGTCATATTTACATTAAGTTAACATTGTTTTATGTTGAATGCTGTTACAAATAATACAAATGCTGTGCTTCAATAAAATACAAATATAATATAATCCATACATCAGAGTGTTAAATTAAAAGTTGCTATATGTTCAACATAGTATTCATTTTATTTTCATATTTGCAAGAGTTGAAAAATGAGAACTACACTAAATTATTGGCAATGTGATAGTCAAAAGACCCATAGAAAAAAAGTGAGAAGTTGTCCTTTTTCTGCATACACTGAGAAAAATAAACCTGGAGAGATGAAAATGTAACTTAACTGAATCTTTGAAATCAACATTGAAAGTTCAACTTAGTGTCCTCACACAAATATACCTAGTATCGAAGTCAAAAATATTTGATCAAAATACAACTCAGTGTGATTTTCTTTTTAGTTCATCCACACAACAAGAGATGATCTTGTTATCTTGTTTTTCCGGATCTGCAAACTGAACTTAATTCCTTACCATACCTTTACCATGAATGAGGAGGGCATACAGTGGACATGAGAGCTTGTCGTACATGGATGAATCACATTGATGCTGGTCATTCATGCCAGTGTGAACTGGGTCAGATTGATTATTAGAATCAATAATGGCATTCGTATCATTTCCCATCCCCTCTTTTGAGCCAGTCAACTACACAATAATGTCATGTATTTTTGTAAAACAGGATTCAATGGGCAGAAACGTCTCGCCTCATGAACTTGAAGCTTTTGGTAACTCATGATAAACACACTCCTATTGTGACACGCCAGTTTATTCTGAGGCTGGTATGGATCAGGAGGATCTTGAGCAGGACAGGTTGAGGCACCAGCTGATAAACTGGGACCAAGACCAAGGCCAAGAGTTAGTTTGAAATCTTTACAGAAACATAAACCCAGAGTTTCTGGAGGGCTGTTTGGCTGTACTCTGGTGAAGATTGATGGCAGAGTTGACCACTGTGGTTTATATACTGGGGGAGTTTGAATCATGGATGGGTCTCAGGTGTGCAGGTTGATTGGTAGCAGGAGAGTAATAGAGAGTCCCAGACTGACTGACTGACTCTTGCCCCAATTGTGTCTTAAAATCTGTGGGTGTTATACTCATCACTTTTTTTCAACTCATGCATTTTAGTTCAGTCTTGTCTATAGTTTGTCTCATCATATTTTATCTTTGTCTCATCATATTGTATCTTTCAGTAATGTCTTCTATTATAAAATGTCATTTCCTGCCTTTGTGATTGTTGTCCCCACCCTCATTGTTTCAGCCTGTGCCCCATCACCTCATGAAAAGGGACTCTATCTCCCTGAGTCTGTTTATCTGTTCAGGTCAAGTGAGTTTCCAGAGATCTGAGTCTTAAATCCAAGTTGTCCAGATCTCTGTGAAGCTATTCCATAAAGTCAGATAATGCTGAGATTTTCTGTGTTGCTACTTTTCCTCCTTTGAGCAGAACTTCCCTTTGATTTTCTTTTTAAACAACACTTCATTTTTCTTCTTTTTTTACCCGATTGAAGAGCCTGTTTTGGATGAAACTTTTGAGCCATGGTCCTTGAATTGGTTCTTGTCTGAGTGTGGAGGCTGGGATTGTCATTAAAGTACCTGATGTGAATGAGGAAGTATCCTGCTCCCAAGTATTTGCAACACCTAACCTTGAGCAATCTGTGAGAACAGCACTCTCATCAAACTGTAGTTTCCAGGATCAGAAATAGAAAGAGATTGTTTCAAGATATTCCGAATCTAACCATAACACATAACCACTCCAAAGGAAATGAAGGAGACATTAAAGAGGGGTATTGTACTTTTTTAGGCTTGATACTGTCTCTCTCGTACCCCCTGTTTTACATGATTTAAAGGTGAAAAAGATCTATTTTTATCATCTTGGTGTTTTAAAAACCTTTTTTCAAGCTCAAATCAGGTTTTACATATACATGAAGTGCACTGCATACACTGCACTTCTTAGAACAGTTATTATGCCTTGTCCAGGGGTGGTAAAGACACAACATAACAAAACTCATTTCTCCAGGTTCCAAGTAGCCTACAAAAGAAAAAGAGGGTGCAGAAATGGACTTCACAGTGGTACCAAAGTTAGTGCTGCAGCCTCACAGCAAGATCACCGCTTCAAATGAGGCCTTTCTTTGTGGAATTAGTATGTTTTCCCTGTGCACGAGTACTCCAGCTTCCTCCCACAAGCCAAAAAAACCCCCAAAAACATGCTCATCCGGCCAAATGGTGATTCTAACTTGCTTGTTAGCGTGAGTGTGTGCGAGTGAAAGGCTGTCTGTGTCTGTGTGTCAGTGCTGTGATTGATTAGAGACCAACACAGGCTGAATTCCATCTCTCGCCTAAAAACAGCGAGGACAAGCTCCAACCACCTTAACAGAATGATCCTAACAGAATAAAATGAATGAAAATGAATGAAAATCTCCAACTACAATTCACAACAGCAGAAACCAAATGAAAATACTTTGGGTAATCACCGAAAAAACAAATACTGTATAACCTAAGGTAAATCTAACAAAAACCAAGGAACCAGGTTAGACTTTGACTAAACATCCTTTAAATTAAAAAAGCTCAGAATTCACTCCTACATTGACCCAAGATAACGCAAATTAATACAAAGGTTTGGAACAGGGATGTTCAAACTAAGGCCTAAGGGCCAATTGTGGTCCGCCGTCTGGTTTCATGCAGCCACCAGCTTTCATCTTACTATGTATTAATTTTGTAACTCAAATTAATCATGTACTAATTGGATACATTTACAGTTTCTGTAGGGTACCTGAAAAAAATAAACCCTTAATATATCTGATAACATCGCACAAAGATCTGGACTGTGCGTAGGCTACTTTAGAAAGCTAAAGCTCAGCAACTCTTACAGCTGACATGTTTCGTTGCATTTGGTATAAAGCAAAAATGTGTTTTGTGAGTTGCTAAAAATTAAATAAAATAAGAAATAAGCACATGAGAGGACACGAGACTGAATTAAAGTAATGAAATGGTGAAGAAAAGCCCAAAGTTGAAGCATAAAATGGTTTAGAATGCAGGATCAGAGATATTTGGGGTTAAAAATGTGTTTATAATGTCTCATAAACAAATGTAATAAAGTCCAGATCCTGATCCTGCCGTGAAAAATATGACATATTCTCCCAGGTTTGGTTTTATCTCATAAGTCTGCAATAATAGCACAAGAATGTTTGACTAAACGAAGAGAATGTTTTTGATATTTTTTCTTTTTCTGAAACAATTTTAAAGAAATAGTTCTCAAATAGAGCACCCATCTGTCACTTTTGCTGATAATGGATGTCAGAAAGAGCTATCAGCCCCCGGTCATTTTCACTGTAAACACAACGGCCCTTTTGGAAAAAAGTTCAGACACCCCTGGTTTAGAATAAAAGAACATGTGATGTGGCTAGTTGGAAAGTGGGAGGGATGGAGGTCACACACACTACAACCATGCAACTAGTTGACATCAGTATAAACATTAATAAAACACATGCACACATTACGACCTTATTTGCAAACGTGGTTCACAAAATCTCACAGTATGGTGTGTAGCACTTTGTCCATTTTCGTTGTCCAAAATTGACGCACATTAAAAGAAAAATTCGATCCCAAGTAATGTCAATCATTTTTGCACACTGATGCCAAAACTTTCATCTGTTATTATTTTTTTCAGTACTGTTTTTTTTGCATCCGTCTGAGTCATTTCCAGGGTTGTTTGACTTTTCAGGGACACTGTAGGCTAACTGCAGCATTTTTTTCACATTTAGCGACACATTTTTTGTCATTTCTGGCTGTGTTCAGATGATGAATGAAGACTTGTATGCCTGGGTGTGGGTGTGCGTGTGTGCGTGTGTCTGCTTCTGTCAGCGAGGGCTCAGGATCAATTGCTTTGCTGAAATTTGTGTTTTTCTGCTTAAAGTGTGGTCCCAGTAAAGCTAGAAGAGTATCAAACTCATACACTGACATCCTGAAATACACCTGGAAGTGATCGGGATATTTCTGCAGCTTTTTCACCTGCAGGTGAAACTCTCCTTGCTCCTGTCTTCTTTACAGAGGCAGAAGGATCCAGTGACTTCTTTTTTCTTTTCTCACATTGTAACAGAACCACATGATCATTGTCTCAGTTTGACAATGATTCCTTTTGTTTTGCAGAATTTCACTATAAATAGGAAAGTAAACGGATGGGATTCAGTGTGCAAGGTGCCTGTGCATTACAGGTTTTTTTTTTTCAGATTATGGATCCAAAAAGCACATCTGAAAATAACAGACTGAGTGTTCAAAGGCCTTAAGGCTCCCTGCTCAACGCTTCCCTCTAATTGGCCAGTCCAGTGAGCCAGAGCTAAAGTCAGACCTTGGTGTTTGAGGCCCACCCCTTCATCATGTAATGAACAAATTAGAAATTCCTTATGTGATGACGTCATCATTTCAGCAAATCTCATAAAGATCTTGTGCTATTTTTTAGAACTGACTATTTTGAGCAGTAATCAGAGAACCAATAATTTCTACATCCAGCATTGTGTCTTTATCAGTGTATTATATAAAACATAAAAAACATGATAATCATTTATTCATTCATTTTCTACAGCTCATTCTGTTCAAATGATACCCATTCTTTAACCTTCATGCAAAAACAGAGACACTCACCTCCAAACCCTAATGGTTGATGCTGTCATGAGTCTAAAAGGAGCCACCATGTGAAAATGAAAAATAGTAAGGACTTCTACAGTGTGCTTGTAGAGGAAGAGATATCATTTGCACCCTGTAAGATGAGCATTAACTGCTCTCAAAGAGGTTCTTAACATTTCTATGAAGTGTTTTTTCACTGCCCTTTCGCAGAAGTAGAGCATCATATAAGATGAATATTTGAATGAATCACTAAAGCAGAGGAAGAAAAGTAGGGAGAACAGAAACAGAATGTCCCGCGGCCTGAAAAGGAGTGATGCTTGAGAGAAACGGAAGAGGTTTATGGACAGTGCTTCATGGTGACAGAGACATATTGGACAGTCCACTCCACTCGCACCAAGCAGGAGCCACCCGCTTCAAAACCATAACTCTGTGCTGACAAATCACCTCATTCTACAGTTGCATGAACATCACAGCACAGGAGCCAGAGAGGTTCTGAACCAGGGACGGTAAAGGAATAAAGAGGCTGCAAATGAGACAGACATAAAGGAGGGGATGGGAGAGATACCCAACGGACAGAGTTTCATTTTTTTTGCAGTTTCAGCAGCGTGATTTCCAGCTGATAAATGGCTTCAGGTTTAAGCACTGTACCTTTCTTTTGCTGTCTGTCCTCTATCCTTTAACTCCTGTTCCTTCTCTTTGTAGACCTGTCTGTATGGGAGCCCATTTTCGCCAGTTAAATAAAAAACAAAAAAAAACTTGCTTTTTCCTGAGATTTTTTTTTTTTTTTTTGCCCATAAAAAGTCAAAATTTCAAGACGAAAAGTCGAAATTTCGAGTTGATAGCATCAAAATTTTGAGATAAAAAGTTTAAATTTGGAGGAGAAAGTCAAAATTTTGAGTTCTTTGTGCTCCAGCTCCCTTAGTTCTGCCTGAATCCACACACCTATAACTTTTATCGAGTGGATTTGTCATAGTTATGCTTCATCACAAACTGTTAACATCGGATCGTGACGGAGACACCATGGCTGCGTTGTGGGTCGTTGTTAAGGGGATGGTACTATCGGGGCCCATTTGTGGACGTGCTGTTTTATCAGTGTCTGTTCCATAGATATGCTCACAGTGCTGCTTACAGACGCAAATCTTTGGATTTTGGATCCTCCCGAAACTCATTCTCCCATCGAGTTTTGCTCTGTGGTCCTAGACTGAAGATCTAAATTTCATCTTATTCGTGGGGTAAAAGAGCACCCAATGGTTCCCAGACACTGTGGAAAACTGTTTGTTTCCACTACAAACTGTTTTCACCCTCTGATTGGATACAACATTTCTGGGCGTTCCCCTGTTTGCCGACTGTATATACCTGTTACCATGGCACTGACCAGATGTTTCAAGTTGCTTCTCAATAAAAGTTGCCACCTCAGGCACATCAGTCTAGTTCTTTCTGCACCAGAGCTGCTTCTTAAATTCCTTTCAAGGCTGCGTTTGCTCAGCACTATCCTCTGAAAATCCTGGAAATATTTCATTGAGGGCATAACTACATTTAAAAAAAGTTTAAATGTGCTCTCAATTCATTTCTCTTTGACAGCGATTCCCAACCTGTGGGCCTTGAAGGTTTAGCAAGTGGGCCGCAAAATCATTTCCAATAAAGTAGTTTATGAGAGTGTAATTAGGGGGGGGTCATTATTACAAATGGGGTTCTAAAAAGACCTTATATAGTGTGGTGGCCTTGTATAGCAGCAGTACTTTTTGGGTTGGAGGTGTGCCTCAAACACTTTTGAGCTTTTAAAGCGGGCCCTGATTTGGAAAAGGTTGGGAACCACTGCTCTATGATGTTAAACAGCAGCTAGAGCTCACTCAGAAGTAAAACTCCTGTTTTTTAAGGTTTGTTCTTCGATCACAACATTTTGACTTTACATATCAAAATAACATGTTGACTTTACATCTCAAAATTTTGAGTTAAAAAGTCAAACATTTTGTGATAGTAGATGGAAGAAAAAATCTGATATTTTGGGGCACAGATGGCCTGGTGGATTAGGTTGCGCACCATGAGGTTCGCCCTTGAGCGAGTGGTTCGAATCCAGCCTGCGACTTGTTTCCTGCATGTCACTCCCCACTCTCTCCCCCTTTCCTACTCTAGATCTAGCTCTATCCACTGTCCTCCTCTATCAAATTACAGGCAGAAAAAGCCCAAAAAATGTATTTGATAAATAAATAAATAAATATAGAACTTTTTGTCTCAAAATTTTGACTTTATTAACTCGAGAATTTTACTTCTTATGGGCAAAAAAATCTTTTTTTTTTTAACTGGCGGAAATGGGCTTCCATATGTTTGAGTTTTGCATTCTATCAAGACAAAAATGCCTGTAAGTTGCAGAGAAAAGTCATCTGTGTATACTTGACGAATGGTTTGTCATTGTAGTTTTTCCTTTCCTGGGATGCCGGCAAATATGGAGCCAGCCACAGTGAAGAAACCCAGTCTGCTCTGGGCTCCTGAAGAAAACAAACACAGAGGGAATGAGGTGTAGAGGTTTTGACAGTGACACATTGACCACTCAATTTGGGCTCAGCGTTCATAGTTCTCCCTGTTTCTACCTCTCTTTGACTCCCACACCACTCCTCTTCTCTCTCTTTTTTTTTCTCCTCCTGAGGAACATCCTTTGAGCTATTACTGACTGAAGTCGCTGACTGAAGTTGCGGCACGTTGCTTCTGAATGTGTGCAAGTGTGCGTGGGAAATGGAGTTACACCTTGAAGGCTGTGGGCGAGTGCTGTTGGCTTCATGTGTGACTGTGAGTCTGGAGTGACCCAGACTGCATGTGGTTGTATGCACGTGTGTGTGTGTGCGTGTGTGACTATAAGTGTGTGTGCCGCTCATGCCATACCTACCTGTGTTTCATCTTACATGACAAGGAAGCAGCAGGTGTTGCTCCTCTGCAGATGGCAGAGTGGGATGTAGAGGCTGAGTAATGCTTCAAACATATATGATGCATGTTGACGCAGTCTCTTTAAGCCCTGAGAGAGATAGAGAGGAGAGAAAAAAAATCATGCTGTTTATGTCTAAACTGCAAGGCCAAGCAGGCTTTCACTGATAACCACTGAGTCTAATCTTTCTAATTCCAGTGCATCTGCTGGACTTTCGTGTTTTGCCCCATTTCCATGTCTGCCTCCTTGATTAAAGACTCAGAGTGACCCATGTCCACTGGCTTTAAAGCTGCTATCTGCAAACACTGCTCTCATTGATTGAAGTGCTGATGTTTACCCTCTCCATGACCCCCATAGAAAATTCATCGATTGGACAAAAGACACCAAGGATATCAGAAAAAGAGATGTTTTCGCTCACTCTGTTCGTTTGTTTTCAGATATTAAGCTAAAACCCTGCTTTGTTTCGTGTCAGACAAATGATGATGTGTGACTAACAGCTTGCTTCCATCTCTGTACCACTTCAGGGGGAGCTTCATGATATCTTCGTGCTTTCTCTCTCTGTCAGATTGTTAGTCTTCAGTTTGTTTTGGGTTTTTTTTGTCCACACATATGGAGGCCAGCTCCAAAGAGGTTAAAGATGTAAACGTTGGCATGTTTGGTGGATTTTAGACCTCATGCCACCAAGCCAACATGTTGTTTCCTTCACTTCAGTTGCCTATGTTGATTTAGAAGTTAGTTTCAATGACTCAGAGTTGCTTATCTATCTAATTTTACAGCCCAGAACTTTTACTTTTCACATATTAGTGTTGAATACTCACTTCTGATTAGTCCAAAAAACTGAAAACAAAACACCCCGTGAATGAACTTCAGTATTGTAGCATATTCAAGAAGCAAAAAAAAACAAAACTGAATTTAAACATCTTCCAATAGAACAAAATTTATACACAATAATTTAATTGAATTATACATGTTTGTAAAAAGCTGCTTTTGACTGTCTCTATTTTTTTATTTCCTCCAACGTAATGACTTAACATATCATTTTTGTTCACAGCTACTCTACTCTGCCAAACTCTCCATTAAAAAAGCCAGTGGCACATGCAAAATACTCTTTTCAATTAGACAGTCCGTAACATTTTGCACCAGTTATCAATTGCGCTCGCGATCATCATAATAGATCACTCTAAACACGGTGACACATAGCATGTGCGGTTTTTCAGGTTAGCACATGCTATTGAGAGTTCAGTATTTTGGATATCAGTAGGTCAGACTGGAAGGAAAAGGAAAGATTTTTGGTTGATAAATAACCAGTTGGAAAGAGAAAAAAAGATTGCCTGAAAACCTGTTTGTATGTGAACCCCCCTCCCCCTCCTTGTGTGATGACCTTATCTTTTCAGCGGGTCTCATGAAAATCTTGTGAAAATCTGGTTTTATCTCTAAGAACCCTGCATTTTTTTATCAGATTACAGACAGATTCAGGGATTTCTACAACACCTGAATATTCAATTTTGTCTGAACATCCAGCATTGTTGCTTTAAAGGGGAAAGAATAATACAAGTTTCTTCACTGATCATGTGAGTTTGAGGAATTTTGTTCTACTAAATATGGTTATATATTTTTATACAATTACATTGCCATATTGATATGAAACAGTTATCTTCTTCATCAGCCTGGATGGTGAAAGTGAAAACCTTTCCCTTATAGCTACAGATCATGTATCTATAAATCTGTAAATAAATGCCCTTCCTTTAATCCGACACGAGGCATCGTCCACGTATTTATTGATCAGGAGATGCAAAGATCACATTTTTCTGAGCACGGTCAGAGAGATCCAGAAAAAGATTGTATTTCATCTCACCTCCTTTAACTCCACTGCTTATGACTGGTCACTCTTGACCTTATTGTATTATTTATTTATCTTTGATGTGTAAGGTCAAGGCTCTCACGTAATGCGTAGTTGTACACAGTCAGGCTCACGTGGACCTGCACTCACACCACAAGAGATCTGGGTCTGTTTGTTTTCCCTCTGAGCATTTTTGTGTTTGTGAAACATGGACTGTGGGAGGAATATTTCATCTTTTACATTTCCCTCCATATCTGTGTTATATGTGTTATATGTCAGACCAGGGGTGGGCAATTAATTTTTACAAGGGGCCACATGAGAAACCTGATTTGTTTCTCAGGGCCACACCAACCCGAACGCAAACTTGATTCTGCTCAATATCAACTTTTTTCCTCCCATTTTAAAATGCTTTGTTTATATTTTTTGATTACCTGCAACCAGTGACCAGAAGAATAAGGAATTTCTGTAAATATGTGAAACTGTGGTGTGGGTCAAGTAGGAAAATACTCATATTGAAGTGATGAACAGTAAACTCACAAACAATAACTGCATGAGAGTTTCATTTCAGAATCAGAATCAGAATCAAAATAGCCTTTATTGACAAGTATCTTCAAGAAGCATACAAGGGATGTGACTTGGTTTAACTGTGCTCTTTGTACAGAAACAAGTAAGAATAACCATTATATATCAAATATATAAAAGAAAAGATATTAAGTAACTACAAATTAGAAATATTAGGACTATAGAAAATTTCTATGAAAAGGAAGAAAGAATATATATATATATATATATATATACACATACATGTGTGTGTGTGTGTGTGTGTGTGTGTGTGTGTGTGTGTGTGTGTCAAATAGTGAAATGAAAAATGTGCAACAGAGAATGTGTAAGAATGTGCATGATTTCATGTTAAGCTTTTATGTTCCCACATAAACTGTATGAATTTGAATCTGTCTTGAGCTTGTGGTGGAGGATCTTGATTTGGTAAAAATGGAAACATCATGCTTTTCAAAATAAAAGCATCACAGTTGCATTTTTTTTTTTTGTTGTCATTTACTGTACAGGCCAAAAGTTTGGATGCATCTTCTCATTGGTTTTGCATTTTCTTTATTTTCATGACTATTTACTGGACTGACTGACCTTCATTTCTATAAGTAATGATGACCACTCATTTTTCTGTAGTCAGCTGATTGGTTCTTGCCATAATGTGAATTTTAACAGTTGTCCAATAGGGCTGTTAGCTGTGTATTAACCTGACTTCTGCACAACACAACTGATGGTCCCAACCCCATTAATAAAGTAAGAAATTCCACTTATTAACCCTGATAAGACACAGCTGTGAAGAGAAAACCATTTCAGGTGACGACCTTTTGAAAAATGCCAAGAGTGTGCAAAGCAGTAATCAGAGCAAAGGGTGGCTGTTTTGAAGAAACTAGAATATAAAACACGTTATTTCATTTTTTTTTGTCAAGTAAATAACTCCACGTGTTCATTCATAGTTTTGATTCCTTCAGTGAGAATCTTCAATGTTAATAGTCGCAAAAATAAAGAAAACCGTTGAACGAGAAGGTGTGTCCAAACTTATGGCCTGTACTGTATATTCTAACCTCAGATTGACCTCCTGTGGCCCTGACAGGGACGCCTAAAGGGCCAGATGTGGCTTCCGGGCCTCAGTTTGCCCAGGTCTGTGTTAGACAAAAATACTCTGCCTTTGGTGATTTCATATTTTATTCTGAACTAAAAATGTATTTCAAAACTAGTAGATAACAATAAAAAAAAGAAAACATGCAGTCATTACCTTAATTATTGTCTGTGACTTTGTCAAAGTGAAAGTCAGCATTAAACCACAGCTCTGTGTGTTCACACTCTGACAGTGAGTCAGCCGTCTTTATGTTTCAGCTGTTGGTTTGTATTCCTGCTGATTGTGGCAGAGGAAACTGTGGCTCTGGTGTCTGCTGTGTTAGCAAAGCCCATTACAACTCTGAAGGACAATGTTCATCATCGCTGTCATAGTTTTAACTCCGTTTATTCTTCCTCTTCTCAGTCAGCAAACCATTACTTTTAACGTGTGCCAAACGCTCCTTTCTAAAGTACATTTGTCTCATTGTGAGCATCCGTCTTCACAGAGGCTCTCGCCGTAACTTACATTAAACCGGCCATGTAACTCTGCTCTGAAAAATATAACCCAAAAGGAAGTATAAATTATATTTAGATAGGGCCCGACTGCTTAAAGAATGGCCGAGGGTGCCGATAAATCTGCAGCACAGAGAGTTTGAAGCTGTTTTCTCGCAGAAAAGGCAGAAATTGATTACTCTCTCAAAGCGGAGAGTAGATAACTTCTCCACTGGCAACAATACTGACAAATTTTGCAGAGCTCTTTCTCCTTCTCTCTCTCCATCTCTCCCCTCAACATCCAGTAATTTATCGACGAAGGACATTACCTTGATGCCTCCCGGTGAGAACGCTGAAATAAATAGAAAACAAAAAAATGTTGAGTGGGAGAATAATTTGATATTCCAGGGATTTAATGGCTGAGTGCCAAGCTGTGCTTATGTATCTGATTTCTCTCTCAAAACACAGACCAGTGCTTTTTTTCTCACAAAAGTTCATGGAAAAAGAAATGTTCACTGGCAATCATCTTTCCATTAGAACAAGCTCAACCTCTTGGAAATGTCACTTTACCCCCCCCCCCTTTTTTTTTTTCCCTCTCTTTCATTATCTTTTCGCTCTTGCATTCAAAGCACAAGAGCAAACAAAACAAAATGTAGTGAGGAAAACATTTTTGAGTGCTTACACACATACATACGTGTCTTATACTCAGTGGAATAAAATGGATGTTTTGAAAAACACACAGGGTTGCCACAGAGATGTAGCTGAGTGTAACGTATAATGGGATAAATACACCAACTTTAGCTACAATGGCTATTATTTGACATTTTTCTTTCAGTTCTTTTTCTCTGAAACTATTGCTTTTGTGTTTGGGCAGGATGTTAGAAAATTAAAACTGAATGTCTTTTGTCTCTTTGTATAAATAGATGTTTCGGGAAGATTGAGTTTAAACTGTTATTTGTGATTTTGGCCTTGGTTTTGTCTTGCCATGTTCGTCAGTGTTAGTATTATTACAGTTTTGCTGTCCTTGTTTGAGAACCAGAGAGAGAATATCACACTGGCTTTTATGTTAAACCTCTCTCCCCTTGACCCGAGGTGTAAACAAACAGGCTTTATGTTTTATAATTATAGCTGTGGGTCATAATAGTCATAATAGGTTTAGGAAAAATGCAATTCTGGCATAAAAAAAATGTTTGCCTTGGACTCAAGTGCCCTTAAAAAATGGAACGGACCAATAAAGAAATTTTAAGGGACAGTGAACTGGAATTAAAACTGCAAAACAGCAATAAATGAGCCACAATCGCAAGGTGTGTTGAAGGTGCTGTCTCTCTGAACTTAATGTAGATGCAGATAAGATCAGGACTGAGATTTAATTTTTTTTTTTTTTTTGTAAAATACAATACAGGCCAAAAGTTTGGACACACCTCATTCAATTTGCATTTTATTTATTTTCATGACTATTTACCAGACCGACTGACTTCATTTCTGAAAGTAATGATGGCCACTCATTTTTCTGTAGTTAGCTGATTGGTTCTTGCCATAATATGAATTTTAACAGTTGTCCAATAGGGCTGTTGGCTGTGTATTAACCTGACTTCTGCACAACACAACTGATGGTCACAACCCCATTGATAAAGGCAGAAATTCCACTAATTAACCCTGATAAGGCACAGCTGTGAAGAGAAAACCATTTCAGGTGACGACCTTTTGAAAAATGCCAAAAGTATACAAAGCAGTAATCGGAGTAAAGGGTGGTTATTTTGAAGAAACTAGATATAAAACAAGTTTTCAGTTATTTCACCTTTTTTTGTTAATTACATACACTGCCTGGCCAAAAAAAGTCACCAAAAAAAAAAAAAAAAAGGGTCATACACTCTCATATTTCATGCACCTTTAGCTTTGATTATGTTTACTTTCACTATTAAACACAGCCCTGAGTTCTACTGTTGTTTTTCCTCGATTTGATCTCACCACATGTTTAAGTGATCGCCCATCACGATCATTCAGGATTTTTTTCCGGCCACATTTCTTCCTGGAAGACGATGGGTCCCCACTATCCTTCCAGTTTTTAATAATGCGTTGGACAGTTCTTAACCCAATTTTAGTAGTTTCTGCATCAATCTCCTTAGATGTTTTCTCTGCTTGATGCCAATGATTTGACCCTTCTCAAACAGACTAACATCTTTTCCACGACCACAGGATGTGTCTTTCCACATGGTTGTTTAGGAAATGAGAAGCAACTCATTACACCGGTTGGGGTTAAATAACTTGTTACCAGCTGAAAGATAATCACCCATGCAGTAATTATCCAATAGGAGGCTCGTACCTATTTGCTTAGTTAAATCCATGTGGTGACTTTTTTTTTGGCCAGGCAGTGTAACTCCACATGTGTTCATTTATAGTTTTGATGCCTTCAGTGAGAATCTACAATGTAAATAATCATGAAAATAAAGAAAATGCATGAAATGAGAAAGGGTGTCCAAACTTTTGGCCTGTACTGTATGTGGTAAAATTATAAACAACTTAATTGCACAACATGTCAATTCAACAGTTGAGCACTGTTAGTATCAGCAGAACATTACATTTCACCTTTTTACCATGAGTGAAGAGGGCACACAGTGGAAAATTCACACTCAGAATTGAAATCTGTCTGTCAGTACAGCTCATCGTGCATGTGACGCCTAAAGCTGGACATTCCTGTTTCTTCTTCTACCTGTTCAATCTACTTCCTCTTGTAATGGACTTCAGTGTGAAATGGGATGTTGGCAGCTCCAGCCTTTGTTGCTACTCAATTAATTCAAGTAGACTTCACTCAAAACATGAGTAAAATGGCTAACTTTGTTTAAGTCACTGTTGCTTCAGAAAAAATTGTAAAAACTGCAAATTAAATAACTCAGTCATGACAGCTCATTGTTTTGAGTCAAGAGAGCTGCTGGGTTTTACACTGTACCCATAAAATACCAGAACTTTACCAAATCTGGTCTGAATGACGTGTGTTTTGAGTTTGTGTACGTGAATAAAGCGAAACCTAAGGGTGGGTACATTGGCCCTGATTCCTTCCCTCTGGATTGATAGTTCAAGCTTTAGTCTGAGAGATTTTCTTCTCAGGCTGTAGCCTGTGACTCAAACCAGCACTTTCCTTTACAACAATTTCCTAGAGGATAATTCTCTTGTTCCTGACGTTCATACGACCCTTTCCTTTGTCAATCCTCTTCCACGTGATTTAGCTAATCATCCCGGCGCTCGGCTTCAAATTGACCATCATCATGATGTGAAATGAGTCATGATGGTCCTCATAACAGCCCGCTGCATAACCAGCCATTGCACTTTGTTGTTTCAGATTGTATTGAACAACAATTACAGATTCAAATTGCTTGTTGATTGCTGTGAAATTAGAAAACCCGCTTAGGTGAGCGCGTAAACAAACAGCAGACGATAAATACGGTGATGAGTGCAACATTGCCACCATCCCTGTGTCAATTTTAATCATGAAGTAGTTTCAGTTTGGTCTGACATTCCTCCATTCCTCAGCCCTTAAACAACAAACCTGGTTCCAGTAGAAGTAGATGTCACAGTGAACCTTTCAGACCCACCTGAGGATCATCTGCTGGGCGCACCAGGATCTTTATCTCCACCACTTTAAAATCTCTTAGTGACCTCACACATCTCTGTCACTGTGTCTTTACAATTCCCTCCCACCACTGTCACGATATTCATCACACACACACCAGACATCCAGGCTGACCGCTCAGAGTCTTTACATCTCAGAATTTTGACTTTTTTTGTACAATTTTCCATTTATAATTTCACCAATTTGATCTTTAGTCTCATAAGCTTGTCTCTTTTCCTGTTTTTCTGACAAGTTTCCTTAAAATTTCCATTTTCTAACCTCCGAAATTTGACTTTTTACCCCCATTTTTTTTTTTTTTACTTTTTTCCCTCAAATTTAAAATTTATATTCTCAACATTTCAACTTTTTTTAAATCTCAAAACTAAGGCTTTGGTTCATAGTTTTGACTTTTTTTTTCTCAGACTTGATACTTTTTTGTCCTTGAATTTTGACTTTAACCCTCATTATTTTTCACTAGTTGCATTAAAGTTAATTTCTCAAAATTCAAACGAGCAAAAGGGCCAACAATATCGATGGATTGAACCTCTTATTATTGATTCCTAACAGGAACTGGTTCATGATACCCATCCCTAGTCACCACGTGATGTCCCAGAGTGGTCAGCAATGATTGCTGAACCGGCCCATGTGGCTGAAATACAGCGAGACCTCAGAAATACCACAAGATTTGGAAACAGGAACATTTTATGCCCAGGTGGAGAGGAAAAGCAGGAGTTTTTTTCACCAGGGTTAGAAGTGTCTCTTTTCTTTAGCCTGGTTTCTACTTTTTGTTGAATCAACACGGTAGATCTCCATAGCCCTTTTCCTACACAAAAGCCTTTACTAATAGCCCTTTGACCACCATCTCCTGACTATAACTAGACATGACAACAATGTGGACTGCAAGCCCTGTGAATTATACCTTTGAGTCACATTGTGTGTCCTGTATTTACAGCATTTCTGAATCACTGCAAATAGACTTAACATGCCGTCATATGTCTGGTACAATGCCCTCAGAGAGGCTGAATAGATAGGACTTGTTGTGAAAAACCAAAGGGTTATTACAAGAGAGGACGGTGACATATACAGTGAGGATAATGGTGTTGGTGCATCTCTATTTCCAGCTGACGTTGAGTATCATTTTCCCCAAGACACCTGTAACAATGTAGCTCTTTACCTATGGGGGCCTGCTGGAACAAACCAGGGCATGACACAATACTACATGTTATGGCACAATGCACTATAGTCTGACACATTAAGACAATTTTCCTCTCAGTGATTTTTTTCTTGGACTCAGAGATGTAAATATTAAGCCACCATCACTAAAACAACAAAAAAGCAGACAGCAATTCAGTTGTGAAAGTTGAAAGCAGAGGTGACAAATAATTATAACCCACACAATTAGTACTTCTTCTTAAGCTGAGCCATGTGCTTTGTGCTCAGACCTGCAGGTATCGGTCCATGTTACCTGCCATCAGCACATATCATCTGTTGGAAAGTGCTCCTGTGGGTCGTATTAGCTGGAGGGAATAAATGACCTTTGAGGTTGTTTGGCTTGAGGTAGTCGTTGGATAAATGACAAGAAATCCCAGGTCCTCGACGCTGATGAGGAGTCATGGGACCTGCTGTTCTTACAACATCTGTTCCAGCTGCTTGGAAAGTGCCGGGCTCATTATAAAGCCACGGTGAAGCAGCGACAGCCGAGAGACGTGATGCTTTAGAAATGTCACAGAAGCCCTCCTCACAAGGCCCAACGCCTGAACGCTGCTGCCTGCTGGTGATTCCACGAGCAGATGTTGGGATACACAAATTTCATGTCTGTTTAGAGACAGATACTTTAAAAATAAGTATGATTACATCTGCTGGTTCAAGAAATAAAAGTAAATCATTAGAAAGTAAATATGGACGTCAGAACTTCCCCTACTTCCTTCTTTGGGAGCTTATTCAAGTTTCAACAGGCAAAAGTTCCTTTGCAGAAGCGAAAATTGGGGGTTTCTTGCATTTGTAGAGGAAAAATAATAATTTATTTGCATCATTGCGTCACATTCTATCACAAAATCATGAGGACTGGTAAAATCTGGTAAAATCACTACATCAGACATGATGCAAATATTATTGTTATTGTTTATTTTAAATGGGTTTTTTAGTGACCAGCCAATCACAGCTCGCCCAGTGCACAGGAGACTTTGTGTGTTGATGAAAGTGAGTGGGAGAAGCTATCCTGAGCGGCTATGATAGCGGCTGTAACACAGAAAAAGAATGATACAATATATGCAGGATACCTCATTTACCTGCAGGAAGTCAGGTGTACCGCTCTTGAGTTTCCCTCACATGATGCTGCTGCTCACAGGGCTGTTTTTGTACAGCCTATGGTGTGATAACGAAGCTACAACTTTCAGCCACACGATTAGCTATAGTCGGTGGCAGTGAGCATGCGCAGCCACTGGCCCCGTTTGGATGTTGTGTGTAAACAAATGTACAAAACTTATTGAGAATACCTGCATGATTCACTTTTAAGTGAATACTAATTAAATGATTTATTTTAATTGTATTTTTTTGGTGTTTGTTAGATCCGAATTTCAAGATTGTGCCTTTTTGGAAGACTATACAGTTAAGTATTGTAAATAAGTGGCGACATATAACACATAATAGTCATAATTTCAAATTTCCTGTCAACTTTTAAATTTTTACAAAAACATAGTGGGCCGCCAGTGGGGTTCTCTACCACCAAATTTTCCCTGGTCAATTTTTTTTTTTTTTTCTTTTTTTCAACATGCTTAGCAACTTGTTTGGTAATCTCATCACTATCACCACAACACTCTTTGATTCCTATTGGCTTTCAGGGTGGTTTGAAATTGGTGTCATAATGTTGATAAGTACTTTTTTAGCTCCCCTTTGTTTTTTTTCCAGGCCCTGTCAGTGCATGCTGACATGTGCATTGGCACATTGATACACTGTTCATCCGCAGTCATGGATGAATATGCTGACGACAGTTTACTGCAGAAATTTTACAAAGAAGAGCCACTCATTTAACACGGACACCCAGTGAGTAATATGTTCCTTTTGTCAGTCAGTGTATTAATGCTTTAATGATCTAGTCCTCCCCCTCCCAAATTTGACTCAAACCTTTAACTTGATTAAAAACTCCCATAAAAAAGATTGTTAAAACTTTAAAATAAGGGTCCCTCAATTAACATTACTTAATGTACTATTGTGTAGTGATAAACAGTTTGATAATGCATTATTTAATTAATATGTACTGCTCAAAGTGAATTAGTACATTATCAAGCTTTAATAAAAATTACAAGGGGCGCGGATGGCCGAGTGGATAAGGCTGCGCACCATGAGGCTATGTCCTCGAGCGGGCGGCCCGGGTTCGAATCCGACCTGTGGCCAATTTCCCGCATGTCACTCCCCACTCTCTCTCCCCTTTCCGACACTATCCACTGTCCTCCTCTATCAAATAAAGGCACAAAAAGCCGAAAAAATAACTTAAAAAAATAAAAAAATAAAAAAATAAAAGTTACATGTTGTAATTAGTTCTTCTTATATATCCATTAATCGCTATTAATTAATGATTGTTTATCAGGTGACCTTGAGTGTCATGACAGGCGCCCTTAAATCAAATGTATTATTATTATTATTATTACTATTATTATTATTATTATTATTATTATTATTATTATTATTATTATTATTATTATTGTTGTTGTTATTTTTATCAATGGTCATCTCGGTAATAAGCACATTATAAGCAAACAAGTAGCTATTACTAAATTTGTATTTATTTCAAAGCAACACCATTAGTAAATGGTTACGAGAGGCATAATAAGCTTTTACGATGATGCTTATAACTGTATTAACTAGTTTCTTAGTTATTGTGAGGCAAGACATATTAATGATGATTATTATCACATTATTAAACTGTTTATTGATGCTCAATAACACATTGGCTAACATTAATTAAGTGGTACCATATGGAGTTCTTTTGCTTGGACTTCCTTGATTTGTCCGTTCTATTTTACTGTCCTCTAAAGCTCAAGGCATTTGTGTTAAATGTTCTTTAAACAAATATCATCATTACTAAACAGTTTTCAGTCCTTTCTGTGTGTAAAACTACAAAAAACAAAACAACCAAAATGGCCCTAAACTGGCCACCACCAGCACAGCAGTGGTGAAAAATCAGGAGATATATTCCTCAGAGTGGGTTTGTAAATATAACAAATCCACACAGACATGTAAAAATAAACACACACACACACAGATAAAACTGCATGTCCACTCACATTCAGACACACAGCAGGGGCTGGCGGCACTGGGGCAGATGAGCCAACACTAAGTCAAAGTGACAGCTGCTTCTTTCTATGAGTCACAATAAATGTACTAATATCTGCACTCTCATTCTTACTGTCTCTTTTTTTAACCTCTCTCCTTTCTTTAATCCCTCTCTTTTTTTATCTTCTTCTGGGAGAAAGCAGCTAAAATTTACCGTCTCACTCTCGGTCTGCCTCTTTCTCATTCTACACATCGCCCTGCCTGCCCTCCTCTTCTGTTCCTCTCTTTATGTCTCTTATAAATCAGACTTAACAGAATAAAAAACGACTCTTCGGCACTGGATTTGTCATGATGAACATATGTAGATGCTGCTTTTTCACCACAGAACAGCATCCCTGGGGCAGGACAAGAAAGTCAGTCATAAGTGAAAGAAGAAGAAGCCCTGGTTCCTTGTTTACAGCCTGGTACAAAAAGCAGTTTTGGTGACAGATGGGCGCCCCTAGCTGTGTGCTCAGTGTCAACTCAGTTAATTCCAGTCACTGAACTCAGACTCTGCCATGTTTGTGTGGTTGGTGCTTTTTGGAGGTTTTTTTTTCATCCAAACATGGTGGCAGTATGGTGTGTTTGGGGATAAATCTAATAACTTCAAAGAATATTTCATCTTGGAGTTCTTTTCTCTATGAAGTTTCTTTAAGTCTTTGTATTCCCACATTATTTTAGAGTTATCAGACCATTCTATCAGGTCAGTTTTTTCATACACTGATTCATTAGGCCCAAACTGAAATGTGAGCACTTTTTGTTCTTATTTTAAAGTAAATAATCATATTAGACTCAATATGAGTCACATTGACGTTACAAGTCCAGAATGATGTCTTGATTTAAGATATTAAAGGGCAAAAGTAGGAGCTGAAGTGCTTGTAAAGAGCAAACATTTCTACCAAAAGGGTAAGAAACACTCAACCCCAATTCTAATAAGGTTGAGACATGCAAAATGGAAATAAAAATAGAATATTTCCAAGTCATTTTTAGTCTAAATTCAAGTTAATACACTACAAAAACAAGATATTGTTGAACCTGATTAACTTTTTTTTTCTAATATTCATTCATTTTGAATACGATGCCTGCAACATGCTCTTAAAAAGCTGCGACAGGGGCAGAAAAAGACTGAGAAAGTTGATTAATGATGAATAAAAAACCTGTTTGGATCATTCCACAGGAGAACAGGTGCATTGGAAACAAGTGAGTGTCATGATTGGGGAAAAAAGGAGCATCCCCAAAAGGCTCAATCCTTCAAAATCAAGGATGGAGCCAGGTTCACCACTTTGTCAACAACTGCGTGAGCAAAAAGTCCAACCGTTTCAGAAGATTGTTTCTTTTTGTATTTATAGATTTCATCATCATCTGTCCATAACATTATCAAAAGATTCTGTAAACCTGGAGAAATCTCTGCCCGTAAGCAGCAAGACCGAAAACGGACATTGAATGCCTGTGACCTTTGACCCCTCAGGCGGCGCTGCATTAAAAACCCACATCCTTGTGTAAAGGATATTAGCACGTGGGCTCAGGAACACTTCAGAAAACCATTGTCAGTTAACACAGTTCATCACTTCACTTACAAGTGACAGTTCAAACTCTACCATGCAAAGACAAAGCCATACATCAACAACAGACACAAAGGCTGCTAACGGCTCATTTTAAACGGAGAGACGTGAAGTGGAAAAGTCTGCTGTGGTCTGATGAGTCCATATTTCAACAACGAGCAACTGAAGTTGTCCATCGACAAGAATGTGAAAGAATTCCAGCCCCAAAGCTTCAACAATTAGTGTCCTCAGTTCACAAACACTGATTGAGTGTTGTTAAAGGAGAGGTTATGTAACAGTGAGAAACATGAACCTGCCCCAGCTTTTAAGGAACATGCTGCTGACATTAAATTCAGAATGAGTGGATATTTGCAAAGAAGACAAACAGAGTTTATTAGTTTTAACAGTTATTATTAAATTCAAATTTGAGACACGACTCAATCTGGCAGCATGGAAAGTTCTTCCAGTGCCTCAGAGGAGAGAGGGCCCTTGACACAGGAGTCACAAAATCAAACTGTACGGAGTTCAGTGAGAGATGGATTGTCAAGCAAAGGTCCAGAACATTGAAATGAAGTGATAATCTCTAAATGCCATGAACTTTAGAGCATTTGAATGAATTTATGAAGACAAACAACTGATGAATCAAATAAAAAGTTCAGTTCCAGAGAAGAAGAACAACAATACTATCCATACACATGGGGGGTAGAGGTAATAATAATAATATCATTAATAATAATAAAAATAGACAATTGAATAATTATTATAATGATAATAAGTTGTCAGTATGGTTAATGTCTTATTTTTCTTTTCAGGTAGAACAATGTATTTCCAGCAAAAATCAAATAGATCCCCACTGAACAGGGGATATGAGAAATATTCTATTCAGATTTTTGAAGTGATTCAAATAATGGAGTTTGTATTCATTCTTTTTTGTTTGTATTCAACTTTTAAACTTATTCAACACTGATTTTTCTCTATTTCCTCTCTCTCTTACTCATTTTCATGTGTTTGGTGTGTGAAAACCTTAAATCTCAGGTTACTCTCATGACAGTGAAAAGTTCTGTTGACACACATTGTGAAAGTGTGCTTCTTTCCGGGCAGTCAGTGATAGTGTCAGCAGTCAGGTGGATCGATCACACTGGACTCTCTTTTGCTGCGTCCTGTGAGTTTGAGAGCTCGGAAAATGTTCCTACTCTCAAAGTGATAGTTTGACATTGCCACTTTTATACTTACCACGGTATAAAAACATAAGAGGCCCACTGGTTTGAGAACACGGCCAGTCTGTTCTTGATCTAAACCTCCATTCTCTCTGTGAACCTCTCTCCTATTGGAGCACGCTCTGTCTGCTATCAAACTGTGTGACTCACTCAGTCCCTCTGCTGTGGTTTCTACCAGTGCTCTCACAGCCCGCATCTATATATGTGTGTGTGTGTGTGTGTGTGTGTGTGTGTGTGTGTGTGTGTCTTATTCACTCATTGTGCTGATACCAGTGACAAATTGATTGGCTAGTACCAGCATTGTGATGATTTTCAGTGAAAACATTGGTCTGGGACTTTCTTGGACTTTCTCTGATGTCATCCAGACTAGAAGAGCTGAGCTAAAACATGAGAATAAGAGTAAAACACAGGCCTGGAAATTTGTGACGCTCAGAATAAACAAGCTCATCAAAATTCAAAAAGGAGAGGACCTCAGTTTATCCTCAGACCGGCCAAACTTGGCAAAATATTTTGACTACCACTGATGTTGTGCAGCTTTTTTTTGCAAACTTTTGCAGAAGTTATTTCCCAATTCACTGGCAGGAAATTTGGCAGGTGTGCTTCCCTGTCCCTCCCTGTCTTTGTCTTCCTCATCTGACATGATAGTGATCGCAAAAGATTTGTTGGCTACATGTTTAAACTGTGTAAATAATAACATTCACACTTAGAAATGATCATCACAAACACACTAATACAGTCCTACTCTATCTACAATGTGTCAGGATCCTGGTTTTGGTTGTTGGCACTGGTTTCAGAGTTTTGCCTTTTGTTTATTTCTTGGTTTTATCAGTGATCCTTGTGTTGAATTTTTTCCCTTGTGTTTCACTTCCTGGTCCTGGGTTTCCCTCCTGTGTGATTGTCCCTCATGTGCTTCACCTGTGTGTTGTGCCACACCTGGGTTTGATTAGTTCCTGTGTATTTAATCCCTGTCCTGAGTTCAGTCTGTGTCCGTTCATGCGTCATGTGTCTCTCGAGCTCTGTGTTTTTCCTGCGTCTTTCCCTGGGTTTTCTGTGGTTTGGATTTTTGTGCTTTGATCCTTTTTGTTTGCACTTGGGCTTTTGAGTTTTTTGCTTTTTGGGTTAAAATAAAGATCTTTTGCGTTCAAATCTGCATTGGAGTCCGTCCCCCTGTTTTCCGGAGTTCCAGCCCTGACACAATGAATATGTAAGACTAAGGCTCCATCCACACAAAGACAAAACGAGGTCAAAACGTATACATTTTTTGCTGAATCTGCGTATCATTCATACAGAGACGGCGTTTTGTGGGTCTGTAAACGATCATTTCTGAAACCAGGTTCCAAATTAGGAAGATTTAGAAACGCCGTTTACGCGGCTCTGTGTATAGTGGCTCCCCGCAACTTTTCAGATACGCTGACGTCATATTTTCACATCGTCATTAATACGCATGCGCCACAAGCAGCACTATGGCAACAACAACAACTATGGCGGTGTACTATGTAGCGTATGTGTTGATGAAGGTGGTGACCCTGCTATCCCTTTAGCAGCAAGATCTCCTTCTCAACCACCACAGAGTTGAACAAACAATCATAGAGGACACAGTACGGCACTTTATTGATACACCCCGAAAAAAGGACCCGCAGGACTACGAGGCCGCTTGTTTCCCCTCATATTGTTACAGCGCCCCTAGAGGTCTGGCAAGTGTTTTACAGCTTCTTCATGCGTATCCAGTGCATTCATATAGACGCACACATTTTCTGAGACGCCTTCATCTTTATGACCATCGTTTTGGAAACTGTTAAGCATTTTGACTTCGTGCGGATGGGGCCTAAAACACACACACACACACACACATGCACCACTGCCCCTTCTTTCTCTTTTTTCTTTGACGATGCTTTGGGGTCATCAGGGGAACATCAGTGATAGATTTGCAAAAAAAAAGACCTTGCACGTTTTGTTTTTTTTTCTTCTTTTTTTCCTTTAGATTTCAGTGCGAATGTTACCACAGTGAAAGTAGCGTTACGAATAATGGGTCACGCTTACCAAAATTTGGCTGGTCTGCTGAAACACACGCACACACAAGAGTGTGGCTCCCCGAACTGAGCTTGACCGGTCTGGAGGGTAATGGGTTAAAAAAAAAATAAAAAATTGTATTGTGATTCTGGTTGGATTTTGTTAGCTTTCAGTGAAAATGTCAGAATTCACATGTCCGCAGCTTTTTTGCATTGTTGAGAGGAGCAAGTCGTACCAGGGTATTTAGATGTCAAATTGTGTATGTACCACGGAAAATGCATACAAGTGGGCAGGTTTGCATCTTTCAGTGAAGTCTAGAGTAGGGTGGCACCTGAATCCTCTGGGTGTGGGGTGACAGGTGGTGAGACTGGCACAGAGATGGATGTGTAAATTTAAGTGTTATTAGGGCTGGGATGATTATCGATAAATCGAATAACCACACGATACGCCAAGCTACATATACTGAGTGTTTGCTTTCCTCTTCTGCCGCCTCCAAACATGCTGGATGATGAGAGAGTTCACTCTGTGCACTGATCTCAACACCTTGACGTGTTTGTTCAATGGCAGAATGAGCAGAGTTAACCCTCTTTTCAAGTCATTCAGCCTTTTTGTCTGATGCAAGGTGACAAAGTAGAAATTTGAAGGAGAAAAGATGATTGCAGGTTGAAATGCCACAGCCTCATTCAGGGTTATTTCAGCTTCAAACCCAATGAGCAAGGTGAGCCCATCAGCGCAGAGGAGCCAGTATGCCAAAGTTGTTCTGAAATGGTGGCAACACAACCAGGCAACTTACATGCCGAGCTAAAACATAACCACCCAACCCTGTTTTCTCAAGAAAATAACTGAACCTTGAGAAACAGAGCCTTCATCACGATTATCGACGAAGTAAATACAGAGAGAACAGCACAAAATAGTTTGCACAATTTATTAAATTACAGCTTTGTTTGCAGAGACTTGTTAAGCCATTTTATTGTTTTGGTTATGTGTGGTTTGATATTTGAGAGGGGTTTTTTTGTTTGTTTTTTGAACAGAAACAAGGTCTAATTTGTCAAATCTATTGAAATGTAATTTTTGCTAACAAAGACTGAGTCCTTTTTTTTTTTACTGTTTTATTGTTCAGTCAAATTTTTCAGGGTTTTTTTAAAGTTCTTGACGCTCTAATTGCAATGGTAAAAAATACTCGTGAGACATAAAAGTTTATAGCATTTGAAGCGTGGTCTTGCAATATAATGATAAATTGTCATTATATTAGATGTTAATTTGGACAAATTTGTTATCATCACAGATGTAATGTCATTTATCATTAATTATGGGAGATGCTTAGAGAGGGTGAGTTGAGTTTTTTTGTGTCTTTACACTGTCCCTCTGGCCCCCTGTAGTATCTTTAACCTTTTGAGTCCTGAGCCTGTGTTTCGTGTGCAACTTTTATTTCTCCTTGATGTTTTGGGTGAATAAATTCTAATATGTAGAAAGACTAAACTAGGTCTTTGTGCAGGAAGTCATGTTTTTAGTGCTCTTGGATAGAAACTAGTTTTTAATTATAAGTTTTATTTTTCACAACAACGCTGATTGTTTCACTGAAATTGGTTAAAGTTGTGATATCATCATCAAAAGATGACTTAGGAAGTGTCAGTAAATGTAGCTAAAAGATCAGAGTCTCTGAAGATGAAGAATTATGGGTCTGAGACCCAGAAATGTTGTGTGGATGCTGGGTCTTAAGAGGTTAAATGCTTAACAGCTCAAAACAATCCCTGTATGTCTCTCACTGGTGTGTTTAAAAAAAAAAAAAATCTGACACTCCCTTCGCTCTGATTGGCCAGCTTCTTGGAGGCCTGCTTGATGCAGAGCTATAGGCACAGACCTTGGTGTTTGAGGTCCACTCCTGCACTGTTGCCAACTCAGCCACTTTCTCGCTAAATCTGGTGACTTTCCAGACCCCTTGGCAACTTTTTTATGTCAAAAGCGACTAGCGACAAATCTAGCAACTTTTTCTGGTGTCATAGGCGACTTTTCTGGTGTGGTCCTGCTGTGAGCCCCTCCCTTGTGTCAAAGCATTTGCAGGCGGTCGGTCTTGACTCTCTCAGCAGTCGAAGCTGCAGTCAGTGGAGAAGAGACCACGCGTGCGCTAAGCCGCCGCTGGTTTACAGCGCTGGAAGCAGAGGCGAGAGTAGTACACAGCTACATGGAAGATAGGAGAGCGGCTGCCTGCTTTAAAGCGCTCATTCAATACCAGACGGCTGGGTCGGGAAATAGATTCACTAGCAATATGCAGTCTTGAAAACGACCTTGACTTTTAAAAAATCCCTTTTTACGAATTCCAAATTGTTTCTGAAAGAGCCTTGTAGCCTCCTCTGCGCCGAACCTTCAAAATGATTAAAATATATCTTATAGTCTGTAAACAATATGAATAAAAATGGGAAGAAACACTGTAAAACAGTCATTTGTTGGTCCTATAATGCAGGGAAACATCGACTCTTTTTCTCAAAAGAAACAACACTGAAAATGAGTTAGAAATTTAAATGATAAACAGATAAAACATTTTAAACAAGCTGAGAGAGACAGAGATGAATAAAAGCCATTTTCTTCTGGTTAAAAATATAGAAAATTGAAAACAGGAAATCATAAGAAAAAGTCAAGATTATCAAGCTTTTACTTTCTTTTTTTTCAAGAAATCTTGACTCCATCTCATAGCTTCGACTTTTTAAAAAAAAAATTATGACTTTAATGAATCCAATAAAAATCTAATTTCTAGATCTAAACATTTAGGACGTTTATTATACACTTTTTGTCTCTTCCAGGACATTATTCCTTTCCCCTACAGTGTTCCTTACAATAACATTCCAATGTCGGATTATGCAAATTAGGTGATGATGTAATACAGCGACTTCTAGCGACTTTTGGGCCAGCCAATAGCTACTTTCCTTGCTGAGGAGTTGGCAACACTGCACTCCTGGGATGCGTCATGGACCAGTGAGAAGATATTTGTCTAACAACTTTGTCATTTCAGTCAGTTTTATGAAGACCTCTTGAAAATCTCTTAAAGGTCTCATGCTTTTCTTTTTTTCATATTATCACAGTGATTCAATCAGTTTACCGACAGATTCAGGGGTTTCTACAACACCTAAACATGTAGAGGCTTGAAAATCTGCATATGTTTACTATGAAAATCCATTGTTGTCACTTTTGTATCCATGTTTAAAAACGGAAAAGCAGAACCCCCGTCTTTAACTCATCATGCAGATTTGTCTCCTGACTCTGATTTTCACGCTTGCATCATGTTTACTGTTAAACCTTGCATTTGAAATCAGGTCTTATTGTTTAATGAGTGATTCCAGCGTCCGCATGAAGCGCACATTAAACGCCTTTTATTGTGCTATCAGAGCACGTATTGAAGGGATTCATCTTGTGCCTCTTTGCTGTCAAACTGCCATGTGCCTGCCAAGTTAACAAGTGTTTCTGTGATTCAGGTTTCCAGGCTTGTCATATGGACACAGAGTGGTTCTGAAATGGTGCCAAAGCACTTGTCTGAACAAAGGATGCCATTATTTTTCCTCCATGTAATTCTTTAAATAAGATTTTTCAGTGTAAATGTAAGCATGGAAAAACCCCACTGTTGTGTAGCTGCTATGTTTGCTGAGTATACCATTGTTTTCTGCATGAAAACAGCAAGACAAACAGAAAAACAAACCTTTTTTATTTTTATTTTTTTTGCACAGAGAAACCCGCACTAACTCATTTCTGGACCGCAGCATGCTTTTGTGCTGCCGGAGCTGTGGCATCCACCTACAGGCTCTGTTTACGTTCTGATACAACACACTCATTTTCACAGTGTGACAGAAAAAATATGGGTTTATTTTTTATTGTGACAGGGAGCCGGTGCGGTGTTACAATGGGTTATGACAGTCAGACAAAAAGACAAACACGCTTTACGCAGGCTTCTGTAACCTAGCAACCATCTGCAGCAGGTCACGCAGAATATGAAGAAGTCATGTTGACGGAAAATCTCATTGACATCTGATCACTAATCAGCTCAACAGCTGAGAAATCATTAACACCCTGCATGCAACAAGAATGTCTAATTAAAACATTTGTTCTCTGATATCGACGCTCGCAAAGCGCTTTACATCCTGGTCATTATTTATGCTCCTGACAGCATGTTACATATTATCAATAACACAATCCCAGACATGGAGCACGTAAACTTTGCAGGACCTTGAGGGTCTTTCCATTCTCCTCCAGCGATGAACAGTCACACATGATCCTGTTTACATCACATGGAGGATTATGCATGGATAGGTATCAGGCTGTGGGTGCTAAATGAACATGTGTGACATTAGCATGTGAATACTAATCAAGCAGTCTTCATGGTTCTCTTCCAAGATGTGATGCAGGTTTTCAATCACTTCCGTGTCTGTTTATTGAGCGTGGGGAATATGTGAGCTCAAACCTCTATAGACCTGCCGCATGTGTTGATCCTGTACCAGCAGCATGAGCTGACTCATAAATTAGAGAGAGGTTTACTAGATACAGTTAAACCAGAACCAGATCTGACTGATCTGACACTAAATTAAAAAAAGGAGAAAAAAAAGAAAAATATAGACAAGCTTTTCAAGTTATTGTGGGATTTAAGTGAGATATATAGACACCTTCCTCAATCTCCCGTACCCTCACCACTTAATAACAAACGTGTCCTTGAGACACCATCCAAGTAAACAAGAGATGACTGATAGAGGGATGTTAAGGTTGATATTCCTTTGGGACACATGGCTGACGCTTTCCTCCATTATGATGCTAACCTTGGTTCCTGCGTGAGGAGACTACCTCTCCATGTCAAGGCTGCTGGTAAACCTGTTCCAACCAATGTCAACCTCTAAGTCCATGCAGGCTTGACCGAGGCCTTTAGGCCCCGTTTACACAACAACAGCTTTAAGGCGAACCACATCAGTAACAATTGTGGATTCCTCTTTCGCGTTTGTGCTGCTGAATCTGTTGACTGCCTTTCAAGAAAATGTGCATCTATTGCACCATTTATGCAATCAGCGAAGAAATATTCTGTATATCCGTCAGATGATCAGACCACCTCTTCTTCAGCCTCCAAACCATTGTCCTGTACATGGTCGTGATGTGTCATGATCGAAAGCATCAGCTCCCACAGCCATACTTAGTAGTGAACCGGAAGAGCTGACTCTCAGGTTTTCCTTTCGCTGCTTAGCTCTCACAGTGCTCACACTGAGCTGGTGGCAGGTGAAGGCCTTAGTTTTTCCCACGTCTGGTGAAGGTGATGGAGGGAAGGCTGTGTGCCGTGGCTGCATCTGTTCCTTCTGAGAGATTCCTCTCAAAGACAAGGCAAATACTCACAGAGAGGAGAAATCGGATCAGCCCATTCAATCTGAGGCACCTGATTTTTTCAATGCAAACCTACACTGAGAACATCAACACTGTTTGTTTGGGTTTGATCCTGGTTCTTTTCTGTGGATATGTTAGCAGTTTTTTTGTTAATTTGTGCAGTAAAAGTTTGACTGAAGTACTGAACAAAAGTAAGAAAGATTTTGTAACAGAATAAATGCACAAAATTAGGCAACTATAAGGTTTTCTTATGAAAACACCATACGTCAAAAGGTTTTCAACACAAAAAACATTAGTTTTTGCAAAGTTAAGGTGAAATATATGACTAAAAAAGAACATAAATTGAGAGCCGTTCGGGAGTCAAAAGAGCCAACTCTTCTTTGGGAGCTGAGCCAAAAGAGCCAACTCTCTGAAAAGAGCCGAACTTCCCATCACTAATACATGGCTCCTACAGTTGTATTGTCAACTACAGGCCTGGCATGCATACTACAGCATTCTTTGTCCCTCTGCATTTCCATGTAAATGCATTTTTTTCCCCTGTTGTTTTTTTTTTTTTTTTTGTATGGGGTGAAAGTTGTCGTGTAAACAGCCCCTTAAATATCCATGTATGGGCCATGTACTGCAGTTGCAGAGACACATTCAACCCAGGGGCACTGTGGTGGTCAGTTGAAATTAAATGTGTAGTTGTGTGGGTTACAAAACTGGATTATACACTGACTGGCCGTAAAAAAAGAAAAAAGTCACACACTCTTATATTTCATTGGACTGTCTTTAGCTTTGATTACAGCGCACATTTACTGTGGCATTGTTTTGATGAGCCTCTGCAATGTCATTAGATTTGTTTCCATCCAGTGTTGCATCTTTTTGGAAGACAACCATCACTTCTGCACTTCCCAATGCACCCATCACTCTGGAACAGGGTAAATCTGGACTCATCAGACCACATGACTTTCTTCCATCCTTCCAGAGTCCAATCGTTATGCTCCCTAGCAAAGTTAGCCTTACTGATTAGTGGTTTTATTAAGGCTACACAGCTGTTCAATCCCAACCCTTTGTGTTCCCTTTGCATAGTTTGTGTGGAAATGCTCTGACTTCCACTATTAAACATACTCCTGAGTTCGACTGTTGTTTTTCTTTGATTTGGCCAAACGTTTAAATGATCACTGATCATTCAGGATTTTTTCTGACCACATTTCTTCCTGAAAGATAATGGTTCCCAGCCATCCTTCCAGTTTTTAACAATGTGTTGGACAGTTCCTGACCCAGTTTTAGGAGATGTTTTACTTGATGCATGAACATGATTCAACCCTTCTTAAACAGACTAACAGCTATTCCACGACCACAGGATGTGTCTTTCCCAGCAATGGGGGTTGTTTAAGAAATGAGAAGTTACCTATTCCATCAGCTGGTAAAATAACTTGTTTCCAGCTGAAAGATAACTACTCATGCAATAATTATTTAATATGAGGCCTGTACCTATTTGCTTAGTTTATCCAATTGGCAACTTCTTTTAGCCAGGAAGTGTAATATATTAAAGATGGGCTGTTATTCTTTCCCATTGTTCAACAACCTTATAAAGCAACAATGCAGTTTGGTCATTCTAAATGTGTAGATGTTTTTTTAGAATGCTGCATATGCATATGTTGTAGAAATCCCTAAATCTGTCTGTAAACTGATCAAAAAAGTTGATTCAAAAATGTATAAGATCTTCACAAGATTCTCTGAAACAAAAAAGTCACTACAGCAAGATCTCCTAACAGGTTCTCAACATATTAAAAGGGAGGGTTTCAATTACAGGAAAGGGGGTTCCTCAGATGGGGAGAGTCAAAGAGACAGCATCTAAAATGAAGCTTATCAGAAAGAGGTTGAAACAAGTATTTTCTAAGACACCAGTGAGAGAAAAATATGATTTTTTTGTTTGTATATCATATACAACTGCAAGGGGGCAGCAGAAGAAAAACAAAACAACTCCTCTTTAACTGCAGCTTCCCTTTCTTTTTTGATGACATATTGCACAATATGCTGCATTTTTACCTTCCCTACTCCATTCACATCACTCCAGTCAAATACTTCAGTCATGCAGAAACCTTGCGCAAATAAAGCAAAGGTTGAGCTGCAGCTATACACTATATAGGTTTAAGAAAGCAACAGGATCAGACAGCTTGTCTTGAGCCTCTTTGGATCAGTTAAATCTGATTTTCAAGCTTGTTTCATGGGTCACTTCAGCAATGTGAATCCTCTCCTGCTTCAAAAGCTGAACACCATCATCCTGGTCCTCAGATGACCCTCGGAAACAGCTAAACTGACAAATAGTGGTTTCAAAATCCTGTTAATGTGCAAAGAATGTGACAGACCTGATCATGAATATGTCTTTTATATTCTCATAACTCAAGTCTAAGCAGCAGTATGTTGCTCCTGGGCCCGGACTGTATTTTTTTTTAGCTGATGCTAGAATAGGACCTGAAACCAGCCTCACTTTCACTCAAAAAGATGTACACAGTTTTGTTTGTGAGTTTCTCAGCAATCAGATTATTTACACTTCCAAATGAATTGAGATGTCTCCCCTCTGACATGTTATTCTTTTTTGATATATGGCCTCCACTTGCAGTCTGTTATAGTGATGGAGCTGGGCTGAGATTTGCTTTGAGTTAAGGGAAAATAATAATAATAAAAGAAAAACAAAAGATAAATGCACAGGAAGCAGAAAAGAGCAGCACGTCTTCAAGATTGAACAGAATATGATTTTTCACTCGATATAATCTCAAGTCTCCAGCTCTCGGATCATTAATCATCACTCAGTATAAGCAGCATCTCAGCCAGTTCTGACATGGTAGACAAACATGCCTTTTTTATTTATAGTCTGGTACAATCCCAGTGATTCAGGCGGCACTTAACATGAAATACAGTCCACAAGATAGGATTTTGATACCTTTTTTTCCTCTGAAAATTGATATTTATAATCAGTTAATATTATTATTAGTGGTAATACTATATGAAGAGATTGCTCACGTTATTAACAATGATTTACACAACGATGATAGACGGAAACCTATAGATTTAAACATGCAACATGTTGGAACATATTTTTCTGTTCAAACTACTGCTGCATGACCTGTCAAATTGGCAAAATACAATTTCTTATTCTTATTTTTATTTTTGCATTATTAGTTGTTGTTGTTACAGCTGTCACCTGTTAATTTAACATTTTTTTTTTTTTTGTTTGTTTTTTCAAGATATTTTTGGGCTTCTCATGCCTTTAATCGTATAGAGGAGGACAGTGGATAGAGTAGGAAAGGGGGAGAGAGTGGGGGTGACATGCAGGAAACAGGCGGCAGGCTGGATTTGAACACGGGCCACCCAAAAAGATGAATTAATGCTGAACGGAAGGCTCAGTTGGTGGAACAGAAGAAGTTACAGTGAAAGACGAGACTCAACTTTTCCCAGGTAAAAGTCAAACTTCTCAAGGATTTAAGGCCATGCAGAGTGCCACTGTCTCCAGTTGAAAATAATGTTCATCACCCTGCAGTCTCCCTCCCTGTAGTCAGTATTCAGGAATTATGATGCATCCATTCATCCATCCATCTATCCATATCCATGTTGTAGGTTCAATTCCAGCTCCTGAAGTCACATGCCATGCAAAGTGTCCTTGAGCAAGACACTGAACTCCAGATTGCTCTCACTGTTGGTCAGTGGTGTGTGGATGGGTATGAATGTGTCCTAATGGTTAGATGATAGAAATCTCTGCCATCAGTGTGTGAATCTGATGTGGATATATGATAGAGACAAGAAGCGTTAAGCGCTTTGAGTGTTCAGACTAGAAAAGTGCTATATAATAACTGGTCCATTTATCATTTGAACCTTATCTCTAAGCCTGAGCCCAGACACTCTGCAGGAGAAGAAGCTTTCAGCTGCTTGTATTTGCAATCTTGCACTTTTGGTCACTACCCCACTCCTCTTAAGCAAACTCTTGAAAAGTGCCAGAGTTTGCAGAGGTGAGGTACCAGATCAGAGTTTTTTTTCCTCATATTTTTCGAACACAGTGAAGTGAGATTATCCAACATACTATGGAAGGTATTTTGTATTTATATTGATCACGTGTCCATTCCAATAGATGTTGTTATTCTTGTATCGACCAACCCTAACTGCATCCTTTTAAAGCAAATAAATTACCCAGCAGGCGACCACTTCAGTGTGCAAAGCATGCTGGGTACAGCCTCTGAATCTACTTCTAATGTATTGAGACAGAAGAGCAATATAAGTTTTATCTAACACTGAGAAACCATGTGTGTTGTTGTGCACAAGTCATGAGTTATGGGATGAGATTTGTGCCACTAGAAACCATAGACTGTATAATCAGTGAACGTAATGATGTTCGTCTCAAACTGAAGCTTCCAGCAGATGCCGCGCCCCCTGGTGTCTGGCTGCAGAAGAGGTCATAAGCCCCGCCCCCTGGTGTCTGGCTGCAGAAGAGGTCATAAGCCCCGCCTCCTCATGCATTCAGGATATGATTCGGAAAATTTTAAAAAATTACAACACCTGGTTTTGGTGTTTGGTGTTTTTTTGGTTTTTCATTAGTTATTGGACGTTGAAAACCGAGTTTTAAGTTTCGTTTTACGATAGTTGACAGCTGCTGTTCATGAGTTGTTTTCATGGGGGATATAAGAAACTTTGGGAAAGAAAGTCAAAAAGACTAAACCTTCGAAAGAAGAAGGAATACATATTTTTATTTCTCTTTTTTACTTGGCTCCACCAGAAATTCTGTTGTGCGCAGACTCTGACTGCACAATGGCAGCTCGCGTAACAGGGTTTTTTGGCTTCAAAATCTTTCAACAGTGACAGGCAGAGCCACGCTTATGCTAGAAACTCAATTTGACTTATTACATTGAATTTGAAAAGCGTGATCTGAAATTGAATTTGATGTTTTGAAATCTAATTTATCTGTTTGGAAATCAAATTCACATTATTTTGAAATTATGTCTTACCTACCTGAAAACTCAACTCTCTTTATACATTAAATTCAAAAACATAAAATTTGATTTCAATCCCGATTCAGATTCAGTTTTTTACATTTCAATTTCAATACAGAGCGGCACGATTGATACATAGTCTAAGCCCATGAGGAAGACTAATCGAGCGCAGAGCCACAGAAAGCGTCTTCATGTCCGCGGACTCTCCCTTGCTGCCTGTGGCTGTAATCACCAACTCCTCTTCTGAGCAGAGCAAGCTGAGACAGCGCCATCTTAAGGATGTCTAAAAATGAGGGACTGAATAATCAGGTTTGCTTGAAACTTAAAATGATTAATTTTATCTGCATGTCTGGGGATAATAACGTAACTTAAGCATACTGTTACTGAGGCTCAAATTCAATATCATAATTCAAGTTCAGTTTCTAGTGGCACAAATCTCACCCCATAATAAGTCAACCAATCACAGAGTAGATCCCTGTGACTATTAATGAGTATTGTATCTCTAAAAGAGCTCCACACCTGCACAAAAGACTACATCTTCAACTTTTAACCTCCAGTTGCCACCTACAAAAAGACCTGTGCATCATCATAATCCAGATTTTATGGTGAGCAGAAAAGCAACCTGAGTCTTAATCAGCGGCTTAGACGACACTTAACTCATCTGTTTGGTCTTCAGAAGTAAAGATTAGTGTAATGTGTCCTTTTGTCCCTCAGCCATTGGCTCTGTGACTGTCTGAAAACTCTGACTTTAGGATAACTCTGTGCTATGGGAGACCAACCAGCTAATGCACAGACCTAATTTTTAGGGATTATCTGTTCTCGTGGATTCATACAAGCATGCAGGGATGTCTATTTAAGGTCACATCACTTTGTTTCCTGTCTGTGTGTAAGGTCAGGCCTGAGGCAGCTCGCAGGGTTTCCTCTCCGAGAGGCTTACTGCAGGATGATTCACAGCCAGTGTGTTTGTGTGTTAAAACCGTTAATGAAGGATCTTGTGAGCAGTCTTAGTGAGAAGCTGCCTTTTCTTTATTTAGCCTGGATTTAAATAGACTTTAGCCTTTAAGCTGCCCGCTTTGGTTTTGGAATTTTTCCTGCTGCAGCACAATTTGACTTTGCTCTGATTACTGTATAATTCAGCACACTGCTGTTTGCTGACTCCTCAGAGTTTTTGTTTTTACTTTCTAAACCAGGTCTCTGCTGTTAAAGCCTAATCCAGGAGGGGAGAAAAAAACTTTCACTGAGTTATTAAAGTTATATTTCTTTGAATAAAAACACACTATGAAGAAAATAACAGAGGAACAACTCACTGTTATATGGAGAAAACCAAAGCATTTGGCCTTTTGTGATCGCCCTTTTAACCCCTTATATCCCTTCAAATTCTGGCCTATGTACCATGCTATGCTTTTAAAGCTTAGAACTGAAGAACCACAAAGTCAAAATACATCAGTGACACCTCACTTCAAAGATTCAAGTCTCTATTTTCAGAAAATGTCCTGTTTTTATATTTGGCTAAAGTTCATATCAAGATAAATGCAGCTTAAACACCTTTTTTTCCTCTTTATTTTTTTTCAATACCAATTTTTGAAAAGCATTAGCTTCAAGATAATTCATGCCAGACATAAGACACCCACCACATCACTTCTACACCTTGTTATCTACATCTGGGTGAAATTTATGCTTTCTAGGTAAAACTTTGTAGGAGTGAAAAGAGTTTTTTAGTCTCAGGTGACCAACACTAGCAGATGCATTCTTGTTTTCCATGCACTAGTCTGACAACTTCATGCGAACAAAACCAGCTGTATCAGTGCTCAGTGTCCTCTTTGTAGTCAACTTTGTTCTCCCTGTGAAAAGGTTCGTTAAAAATCATGAAATTATAGCTCCTGGTCACAGATTGTACCCCTCCAGTTGCTCACATGACTATAAATGAGTACACATGGGGAAAAAAAACCCACAATTTTTTGGCAGTTTATTTAGTTATGGCAGGCGTGTGATTGACAGGCCCGCTAGTCGATAAACGAGCCTGTTAGAGGGGCTTTACACACCGCCGTCGAATGCTACTGTCCAATCAAGCAGAGAGCAGTATAAATCAGGCTCTCCTGGCATCAAAACTCCGAGATGGGGACACATTTATCTTGGAGCTAGAAGTCTAAGGAAATGAAATACGCCTAACTTTTCCAGATTCACATTGAGGAGAAAATGTTATAAGACTGTGAAGCTGCTGTAATTGATGAGAAGGAGAAAATTCACCACTCGGAATAATTTTCTGAAACAACACTTTTGATATGTTTGAACTCTGGATTTCTCTGGTTGAAAAGAGAGTGAATATTCAGTGTTGGCTACAGACGTGATGTAATGACCTCAAACAGGTTGGACGTCCATGTTGTTGTGATCACTATCTGAGTGATTCTTTCACTAATTACATTTTCTTGGTCAAGTAAACTGTAAAACAAACTTAGCAGCTGAAATGTGAAGAATCTAACCTTTATAACACAGTATAGCATTCTGATGTTTGACAAAGGCGTTACTGTTTATATTTTGATGACGTCAGAAGAGTGGCAAATGGGTCGCCGATGACCCGGTATAGTGTAAGAGATTAAATTCCTGCAGTTTGAGGAGACATGCCTGACATTTTCGGGTATAGAAATATCAATAAAGTGTTTGAAACATGGGGAATGGGAAATATGTCTTGGCTTTTAGACAACCATGAAGACAATCAATCTGCTGTTGCTGTGGGATAGCATCCATACAAACATTGATCTGGATGTGCTGGGGCAGAAAGGGTCGTGTGCTCTGATGGTACATTGGAAGGACATCGTGGTCTCCTCTCTCCAGAGAAATGAGACATAGCAGACATAATGAAAAATGAACTGCACCAGAAGAAAGAAGTCTGTGTGTATGTGCGTGAATGTTGTTGGCATGGCGGTGGAAAAAACTGGATAGCTTTGTGCCAGTCAGGACGCCAACTGGAAAACAATTTGCTGGCATTGGAAGTCAGTGACTAACTGGAGAATGAAGAACAGATGATTAAACAGGCTGGGTAATGAAACCGAAACAAACATCCAACACACAAAATATTAACATGCAAAAACTAAATACTGATCTGGCTACAGAGACTGGGAGCATTTCTGGATTATCTTGAGGTAAAATTCAAGTCATACCCCAGTTCAAAGAGTTTTTGCTTTAATAATGTGCTACTTTTAAAGAGGGGTGTTCCGCGTCCCATATTTCAAACATGGGTATGAATTAAAAGATTTGCTGGAATGATAAGGTCATCACACAAGGATCTTCAAACTAGTTCATGACACACTGGAGGGGCGGGCCTCAAACACAAAGGTTTACTCACAGCTTTTTGGCTGCTCAATCGTTGGGGGAAAGGATTTTTTTCAGAGCGAGGAGCCTTAAAGATACAGCAGCTAAAATGGATTGTTTGGCACAGAGGCTGAAATAGGAGCTTTAACACAGCAGAGTGAGAAAAATACACTCCACATCAAAACTTGAAGACCCATTGAAAATTGCACAGATTTAAGTTTTGCTCAGTTGGAATTGAAAAATTTTCTAAGAAGAAGAAGAAAGTGGAAAAAAAAGAAAAGGAGAGAAACCCCCTCAGGAATCATTGGTTGCATTTCAGGAATACAAGATCAAGGGGGTCATACATGTCGACCTGTTGTCCAATCACAAGTGTTTATCGGGATACCAATCAGAGATCATATTTACATCAATAGAAAAAAAAAATCTTCGTATTTTATGCCAGTTTTACTCTGAACGAAATTCAGAGATAAATTCAAATTCAGAATCTGTGACCAAAACTGGTCAGAATATGGCTGTCACTATCTGAAAAAAACAAAACTTAGAAAGTCTTAAAATAGAAATAAAAGTTTGAAAAAAAAACTCAGTAATGAGGAGCTCCACTGTTCTTGTTGGTCACTTTATAAATTAGTTTGTTCATGTTTGATGTGAGTTTTTCCAGAAGGTTAAGTGTGAACGTTGCTTCAAGTGATGAAGATGATTCATGTTCGACCTCCACTGTCTGGAACTGACGTCCATTGTTATAACCTTCTCTTTCCATCCATCCCATAATGTTCTCACTGTGATTTAGATTAGGGGAACATGCAGGATGATCCAAAAGAGTGAGATTATTGCTCTGGAAGAAGAAGAAGATGAAGTCCTTTGTCAGGCGAACATTGTGAACTGCAGCGTTGTCCTGTTAAAAAACTCAGTCATTGACACACAGCCAGCTCCATTGTTCAGAAAAAGCAGATCATGATGCCTCCCCACCCCCACCCCCCACTGTGCCGCCTAGAAAACATCTTAGTGTGATCTCCTTGTCATGACAGTAACATTGGACGCCATCAGGACCATCAAGGTTCAGTTTTTTTCTCCCCAGAGGATCAAACTTTGTTCTACCTTTCAATGTCCCATGATGCTTTCTGTCAAAGTCAAAACGGGAAATTTAGTGGAAGGAGACGAGGCCTTTGAAGAGGTTTTTGTTCTTAAAGCTCTTTTCTCTCAGACGCTATCTGATGGTTAATGGGCTGCAGAGTTGAGGATCGTCCTGTGTCTTGACGGACAACCAATCAGATCCTCAGGCTCAGCGCTGGTGAAATGTTTTTGTTTCTACCACTTGACTTTTTTTGTTCCATAACCCTCAGGATCTTTGAAGAAATTCAAAATGTCAGTCTTACTGCATCCAACCACAGCAGTGATGGTGTAGCGTTGTGAGTTTTGTTTATGCAGCTCAACAATCTGACCACGTTCATAGAGAGAAAGATTTTTACCATCAGGAGGTCATGACAGTGAATACCTGACAGAAAATGATGGTGAATCCACATTTTTGTGCAGATGGGGTCTTCACTTTAAGTATTGATTTCAATGAACTGCTTATTAAACCTAACAGTGTAAATATTATTTAGTGCAAATTTTCAACTGGTCTCAGGAGTGATCAGTTTTGTCGTTCTTTTTTTTTTTTTTTTTTTACCTCAAAGCACAATACCCCTCTCTAATGTTTCCTCTAGCCCCAAATTAAACAGGAACAGTCATTTTATTCTAACATTTCTCCAAGTTTATCCATTTTGGATCACACTATGTATGTTATATAGACACTGAATGTTCTTGTTCTCTTTTTCTCCTCCTGCTTCAGCTCCTTCAGATCCACATGGACCAATAAGGTGCTTTCGTGACAATGCTGCAGCTCAGCCCCAGAAACACGTCCTTACTGTTTTTGTTCACAGAATGAATTGCCCCTTTCTGCAAAATGGCCATGGACAGATGGTTAGGTGGGAAAATAGAGCGGTCGTGGTCTGAGCATGGCTCTGCACACTCTGCACACATTATAGAACGCTGTTCTTTTGTTTACCTTCCCCTGCTGTCAGTCTGTAGGATTTATTTTCAGAACAGTGAGCCTATCTGTGCAGGATGATGCAATTTATAAAATCCAGCTGCTCCAAAATAAAGCTGCTGGAGCAGAGCATCCTTGCTGCACTCCTTATTTCCTCCTCATCTTATTGCCTTTTCCTTTCCTTGTCATTCACATCTCTTCCTCATTCCTTTTCATTCTCTCCTTCTCCTCCTGTCTTTTTATCTCCACCTTTTATTTCCTGCTATCATTACTGTTCCCCTCATTGCTCCTGCTCCTTTTTTTTTTTTAAACTCGTCTCTCTAAGGAACCAGATGTGTTCCTTGTATGATTTATTCAGATGCAGAGATTGGGGCTGAGAGAGTGTGCTGCAGGCGGGATGCACTCTGCATGAGTCGCGATGCTTGAGTGCGCTTCCTACTGTCATTCTTTATGCAAATGAATTTTCTGCATTTATGCGAATCACGAGTCTTTGTACAATTCTGACTGCACGAGTTGCATCATGGGTGTGGATGTGACATACTTTTTCCATCTTTTCAAGATTACAAATTCAAAAGACATTAAAGAGAAGCCACGGTCCAACATGAGAGAATTACCTCACAGAGATGAAATTGTTAAGCAGTGAAATATCCTGCTGAGCAGCATTCAACCAAACAAAAGCATGAAGTCAGCTCAAACACTCAGAAGCAGTCACACTCCAGGCACCATTGCTTCACATAGCTCCTTCATTGCGCAGTCAAACTCATGAAAGTAAAAGGAATGAGTTCGTAACGCACAGATCTGATAAGTGCTTCAAGTCGCTCTGCAATCATACAGCATGCAGAGTCTCTAAGGCCTAGAAGAGCCCAGAAATAAGAAATATGACCAAAGATATAAAAGCGTCATGTAGCTTTTAAGCCTAAAAAGCCCTTGACTATGATTTATTTGTCAGCTGAACGCATTTGGGTTCATAATGTTTATGTTCGAACACATCAGAGTAAATTGGGCCATTCGAGGAACTGTTATGCGATGTTGTCTGCTAAAGCTCCCGTGAAAGCTCTCTGAATAAGATTCGAGAGGGTTAGTTAGAGTTAGAAGAAAAGGAAAAATACTCCAGTGAGGTTAATATTTTAGCGCACAGCCTTATTTTACTGTGATTTAGACTACAAAGAAAGCACAGTGCGGAGAAAGCTCTAATAAATAAGAATTATTCTGGGGTGAAAAATGTGGGAACCTGCACAAATGAGAAGTTAAAGATGCAGCAGGTGATTTGAGAATAGTTTCTTCATTTAAAGGCCTATTCACACTGGATTAGTATCACCTGGGGTCTTCTGATCATTTGGAATAAATGCGAAGGACGTCTGTGGTTTTTAATCCCATTTAAACCAAACATGTCTGCAATTTGTAAAGTTAAATCCAAGGGAAAATCACCGACAATATATCAGGACACACATTGGCTCTCTGATAATACTAATCCAAATTTCAGAGGTAATGTTTTTTTAGGGTATCTGCAGGTTTTTATGAACCTTATACGGTCCAAGTGATCAAGGTAGAATTGAACATCCTACACAAAGGATTTGACTGCACTTTGGAAAGAAATTTTGCTGGAAGGAGACTCATTGTTTGAACATCTTTGTTATAAATTTATGTATGTAAATAAAATATAAAAGAGATAGCACTCACAATAGACTAAAAATGCATGCTAGGTAAAAAGATATATATATATAATTTTAACAGCTCCAAAATAGATAATTTCAAAATGCAATTTCTCCATTTCCTCATGTTGGATGTATAGGACCGGGTTGCTTTATCGCACTCAGAAGTCACTTTTTAACTTTATTTAACCAGGTTGGTCCCATTGGTCCAAATCTGTGTTTTTCTCTGCTTATTCCTCTGAGATTTCATGCACTTATTTTGCAGTAATGTTGGACACTGGAGCTGAACTATCTAACAGTAAAAGGAGGTCAGAACAGAAGAAAGCTGAACAGGAGAGTGATAGAGCACGGGTCGAAACATAGGTTAATCTGTTTGCAATAATGTCCATTCCAATCCAAACTATGCCTCACAAACAAAATTCACCAGAAGCAGCTTTGTAAAGTCACAGCAGAGGGTCAAAGAAGTTTAGGAAGTTGTGCACAGAAACCACTTAAAATGCCCATTGACTCTCAAAATACGACAAATGGTGTCAAATCAAGGTTTGCATGATTTTGACAACAAACCAAGCAAGGCCCAGTACTAAAATTGGAATACTCACAATGCCCGTGACCTTTGACCCCCTAGACGGCGCTGCATTAAAAAACTCATATCATTGTGTAAAAGGTATTAGCGTATCAGCAGGGCTCAGGAACACTTCAGAAAAATCATTGTCAGTTAACACAGTTCATCACTTCATCCACAAGTGACAGTTCAAACTCTACCATTCAAAGACAAAGCCAGATATCAACAACATCCAGAAACGTCCCCGCCTCCTCTGGGCCTGAGCTGATTTGAAGTGTACAGTTGCAAAGTGGAAAAGTCTGCTGTGGTCTGATGAGTCCAGATTTCAAACTGTTTCTGGAAATCATGGACATGGTGTCCTCCGACAAAAGAGGAAAAGAACAATCCAGATTGTTCTCAGTCCAATTTTCAAAAGCAGTATCTATGATGGTATGGGGGCGTGTGAGTGCCCATGGCGTCAGGGGTAACTGTCACATCCCTGAAGGCAGCACTGATGCATCGTCTTTTTCAGGGACGTCCCTGATTATTTCGGCAAAACAATGAAACCAAGACACATTCTGCTCCTGTTACAACAGTGTGGCTTTGAAGTAAAAGAGTGCAGCTAATAGATAGCCCAGATATATCTGTCGCCCATTGAAAATGTGTAGAGCACCATGAGGCCCAAAATACCACAACGGTGATCTCAGACTGTTGATCAACTGAAGTCATACATCAACAAGAATGTGAGAGAAATTCTAGCTCCAAAGCTTCAACAATTAGTGTCCTCAGTTCACAAATGCTTATTGAATGTTGTTAGAAGTAAAGGTGAAGTTACACAGTAGGAAATGTTCCCCTGTCCCAGCGTTTTAGGAACATGTTGCAGGCATCAATATCAAAACGAGTGAATATTTGCAAGAAAAAAGACATTTATCAGCTTAAACAATAAGTATCTTGTCTTTGCGGTGCATCCAATTGGATACAGTTAAAACAGTATTTGCAAATCAATATATTCTGATTTTATTTACTTTTACACAACGTCCCAGCTTCATTGGAGTCGGGGTCGTAGGTCAAGACTCTGATGGACACCTGAGCAAACTAAAACCCATTAGCAAACATGGAGAGTGGATGAAATGCTTTGCAGAGTGCAGAAACTATTCTTTAAATGAGTTAACTTCTTTTATAGAGCGATCAGTGTGTGTACTTCAAGTCTATTTCTCTATCAGTGTTCAAGGTGCTCCATGTTGCTTTTTCATAACCTTTAAAATCAAATAAATTAACAAAAAAAAAAGAGTGAAACACTTTATTTATTGTTGCTCAGCAACCACTTACCTGCTTGTGCAGACACCTCAAAATGAATATCTCCAGCTGTTGGAAATGAAAGTGTTGGGCTCTGAGGAACTGCTTTCTGTGTGGTAGCTTTTAAGTTTTAAGGTCATAAAAATTATATGACATGTCTTAAAGTTTGCAGTGCACATTATATTGAACATTCACCACATGTGGACGTCTTATTCTTTCCAGAATGTACCAGAGCTCTCCTGGTGATTCTAATCTTTCGTCAGTCGTAAACTAAGATCTCAGCGTATTCATGTCATCAAATACAGCAGCTCGAGCAGAAAGCTCAAAGCTTCAAATGTGACACTTTAGGTGAAGCACCTGGATGTGGTCATCTGTGGACAGGCTCTTTCACATCATTTTTATGTCTCTGTGAAGTCAGGTGACCCACATTTAAGGGTCAAAAGTCCTATTTTCTCAGGATTAGTGCTGTCTAGTGATTTATATTAACTGCAGAGGACATCTGTGTTTTTAATCTCATGTCTGTAATTTGTCGAGAAACTTAAAGAGTGAATTACCCTCCATAAATCTGGACACACAAAGGTGCTCTAACTCTATAAACCAATCTGAATCAGTACTTTGGGGTGCATTTTTTTCAAGGAAGTCTCAGTGGCTTTGTTTCAAAATGAAGAAAAAAAATCCAGTAAGCGTTGCTTTGGACGTTGTAGGGTTTCAAAGCTGTTTGGATGCAAATTCAGCTGAATCATTTCACTCAACAATATGGAGACTCTTTAAGTAATGCCAGGTTGATGAGTGGGGATGAATAATTCAAAGATGGAAATAAAGAAACATCACAAACAATGAAAACAAGCATCCCTTTTCTGTCACTTACAGGATATAATGGCGTAGGCTATAAAATATGCATTACAGCATTAAACTGTAGAGTGAAACGATAAGACGGCTCCACATGTGTCTGAAAACACAGATATTAGCACAGACATGCTCTCTTCTTCCTCTGGGTGCAGCAGGTTCACTGCAACATGCCATCTCCCATGACATGATCCTACCGATAAATCAGCTCATGGTTTACAGAGTTAGTGTTTGTGTTTTCTTACTGGTTAATGTAGGTTTTCAGGCTTAAATGAGTGAGAGCTTGTGTCAGTTTAAATTCATCCTTGGTATCACCATCACAGTTTGCATCTGCTCTTTTTCCAGCTCTGGGGTTGATGGAGGCCTGTTCATTGAGCAAACAAAAGTCCAATCATGTTTGGCATAATTTAAACAATATTTTATATCTTACCCGAAATATTCATAAACTTTCATGTTTTTTCCGGTGGTTAGTGAATAACTGTGAAATGCTGAGACACACCCCTGGATTGTTGACTTCCCAATTGGAAACTTGAGAAATGATCATGAGTTCAGATAAGAAGCAAAATTGACCTTGAACATAAATCTCAATTGTTCCTTTTTTTCCCTTTTTTTAAAATATTATTTTAATTACTATTCCCTTCTTCATCTGATCGTCTGATAAAGTAATAACCTGTGTCAGGTGAGTCTGTTTCATTGCAAACACTAAATCATGCATAAGCCTCTTGCAGGCTCACTTCATCAGTAAACAGTTTAAAAAAGGCATTTTTCTTGTATTTACTTACAAAAACGAGGCCCTAAGTATGCAGATAAAAACAAATAATAATTTGAAGCCCAAAGTGGCGATAAGGGGCCCTCCACTCTGTGCCCCCATTGGGACCATAGACTGTATAATTAGTGGACGCCATGACAGTCAGCTCTTACTGAAGCCTAGACAAAAACTGCTCCCCCTGGTGACTGGCTGCAGTATAGGTCAAAATCTCTGTCTTCTAATATAATTCAGGTGAGAGGTGGTAAAAGTTAAAAAAAAAATTGAACCTTGTAGAAATGTTTCTCACATCCTTACGCTGTGGTGATATGAAGATGTTGTTTGGTTGCCTTGTGTTCAAGTCCTCTTTTCTCTAAGAAGTTGGTTTTTCATTAGTTCTACGATGTTAAAAATCGGGTTGTAAGTTTTGTTTTATTATAATTGACAGCTGCCATTGGTGTGTAGTTTTTTATCCAGGATAAAAAAATCTTAGACTTAGACTTTGGCGCAGTACAGCTGGACCGGTCTAATTACTGTTAAATGTCACAGAGTTTTCAAAAAGCTTTCATTTGACGGTCTGACTCAGATTTATCTGTTAATTATCCCCCTTATTTTGACAGTCAAAGCAGATATTAGTAACTGTCTGTGGAGCTCTCAGATGTGACAGGATTAGTCATGAATCAACCCAACTGTTGCACCGTAGGAGTCATGAGGCTGCGACAGCTGCAGTCAAACAGACGCTGTGGATAGAAACCTTTTCTGAAATCAAATGATCAGATGTTCAAACCTGTAACCACTCCTGCGATCTGCAGTTTTGTTATTACTGGTCTAATTATTAATTAACCTCACACTGTTTTGAAAAAGCTTCATTTTAATTCTGACTTGGTTTTCTCTAACTTTTCCAAAACTGTTCTTTATTTGATGGAACATTTTCTGCTCGGCTGATTCTGATCGGAAAAAGAACCAGATTTTGGTTCTGACTGAAATAAAGTGATGCTCGGTTCAGTCATTCTTCCATCCACCGGATGATTGATGAGAACAGATTTGGAGAGGAGAGTCTTTTATCCGTCTCAGTGTTGTTAGATGTTCCCCAAGCACTTGAATATACCAAACATCAGTTATCGTTTGAGAAGTGTTGAAACATTTTCACTTTCTCTGTCCTCATTTCCCCTCGAGTGCTTGTGAGGACAGTTCTGAGTTTTTCATTTCTACAGTTTTCAAAGACCTGCTTCATTATCTTTCCTGGCATTTATCAGCTTCTTTTAATAAAGAAAAGATAGAGTAAAGTTAAGTATGCATATTCTTAGAGCACTTAAATGACTGTGAATCCATCAGCTCAGGTGGGGGTGTTCTGCTTTGTCATGTTTTACATGTGGATATAAAGTAGCAATGATGGAGGTTCAGATCAAACATGCAGATTTTTTACTCAGATGTGGTAGAAATTCCTGAATCCATCTGTAAACTGATCAAAACACTTTGCTCTAAAATGAACATGGGACCTTCAAAGGATCTTCACAGAATTTTCTCAAGACTTTCTAAAATGTTGGGGTCATAACATAAGGACTTACTCACATATTCAAGGCCCCCACAGGGTATAAAACCCCAAATAAGGAGCAAAAAACCCAATCTCTTTAAGGTTATTCCCTGTAACTGGAGACCTTAAACAAAAAGCTGGATTTTCGCTTATTGTGGTAACTTCAGGGTTGATTGTGGATTTTTTTGTACAAAAACAAAAACCTTCAAAGTAACAAATGGTTCATTTCTTAAGGTAAGAATAGCGATAAGTGTCAACAACTAAGCTGAATGGGTAACCTGCCCGAGAGTAGATCAAGATCTGGATAAGAGATCAATGATTATTAAAGCACCACCTCCTGACCAATCAGCTCTCTCTGAAAAAAGCATGCCCATCCTCAGAAGATCCTGTAAACGATGGTGCCTGTATGATAAAAAGATTAATTAGGAGAGAAAGAGTTTTTAGAACGCGGTCACACTGGCCGACCCTGCCGTGCTTGGGCACACTTCAACCTTAAAGTACAGCTCGTTTGACCAGTGTGACCGCAAGTTAACCATGCTCAGGAATGGTTAGAGAAGTGTGCTGAAGCTGGCTTGATTTATGCAAAAGCGCGCACACGCGTACATGATGTATCATGTATGACCTATGATCGCCAAGACCACTCCTTTCCATAATCATTCTAAACAATGGCAGGGTGTTGGAGGGGTTTGTTGGTCCAAAACAACTTAGCAGAAGCCAAAAAGTGAGTGAAGTTGTGACAATACTCAAAAAAGATCAATACAGTTTCAATCAATCAATCAATCGAACTTTATTTTTATAGCACCTTTCATACAAATAAAATGCAGTTCAAAGTGCTTTACAGTGATGGAACATAGCTTCATGAAATACATGCAAAGCAGAAGGATAAAAATCATCATTAGGTTGGGTTACTTTATTTGTACCTGTAGGTAGATTTGTTCTGCAGCAATATGGTGATGACATGCACTTCGACATTTAGTCACAGAACAAAACAATCATTGCACAAAACTATACAAATCCATTGGAATTGACGCACTGCCAAAACACTAAGAAGTACTCTGAGGTTCCACCCACCATTAAAAAAGAAACCTCTGTGGCAATAAATAAATAAGAACAAATAAAAACTACCAGAAGAACTGAAAACGACAAGTAAGACCAGGATAAAAAACAAGGGCTAAGAGAAAAATTTTGTAAGACCAGCTAAATAAATAGTGCCAATAGAAAAGGAATGTGCAACTACGCTGACAACTTGTTTAACTCGGCAATGGCATCAGGAACAAAGTTGTTCCTGTGTCTTTTTGTCCTGCACCTGGGGACCACGAACCTCTGTCTGGAGGGAGGAAGCTGAAATTCATCATGTTGGAGGAAGATTTTACACAAGACACTAATGTACACCACTAATTATATGACAATAGATTAATAATAATAATAATTTTTAAAAAAGTATTAAAATAGAGATAAGATTGTAAATAGGAAAGATAAATCAAGGGCAATAAAAAGGACAAAATTGAAAAAAAAATAATAATAATCAAAAAGGTAAGAATGAGAGTGAGGGAGAAACAAATAGATAAAAACAGCTAAAAGAAAATATGATAAAATAAGAGAAAAAAAAATATATATATATATATATATTAAAATCCCTACATGACAGCCAGACTGAACAATTAGGTCTTAAGTTTATATTTCAAATTGTTAATTTTTGTTTCATCACTAAGTACCTTCTGCTACTTTACCCCCCAAAATGAAACCTATCTATATTCAACATCAGTCCTTACTTGACTTATTATAAAAATACATGATCATCTTAAATTATAATTTCTTTCACTTACTTTTTTTTAAAGAGTACAGGTGGGAAGACTTTTGTTTGATAAAACACTCAGAGGGCTTTTTTCTTACTGTTATTTTTCTTTCCTATTGAGTTCACAACAAAGAAATCCATGGCCACTTTTGCATTCAGTCTTGTGGAGAGACACCTTGGGGCAACTTTTTTCTTCCACTTGTTTTTTTCTTTTGATATGTTTTTGAGTGGAAGGCCATTCAGAGGTCACATGTTTACATATCCATTAGAAGAGAAGCTACATTAAAAAAAGAAAAAAAAGTTTTTCCAGTGAAAGGGCACCTGAAAAGGCTTTTTGTGATGCTGTATCTCCAACAGAAGAATCTTAGACGTCGTTATTTCCTGACTTGAATGCATGAGAAGGGGAAATCCTCCCTGAATGTATCATTGTAAAACCTGCCGCTGTCTTTTTTGGTGCTGTAGTTGATTTCTATCTTCTCTATGTCTTTGACCTCTCCTCCTTCCGTTGCTCTTTGTTTTCTTTGTTTTCTTTCTTCTCTTTGACTGTCTGTTTCCCCGTAAATCAAAACTAAGCTTACTCGCGTTCCCTTAGAAGTTTTAAAGCGGAAACTTTTCTCTTCCAACAGCCCCAGAAGCTGTGCAATAAAGGCGCCCAGAGCTCAGGTTGTGTTATCAGAATGACACAGCACTTCCTCTCTGTGAGGGCAGCAAAGTTAAGCTCGTAAACAGAAGAAGTGGTAGGAGCACGTTAAGAGCAGAGAGAAATCAGATTTGGCCTGGTGTAAATCTGAGCTTGGTTCCTATTTTCTTTCTGTTATCCGCTTCCTGGCTTGTGTTATCAGACGTGGCTCACCCTATTTTAGGCTTCAGAGCCCTCGTGTCGTTTCCCACAGGCTGTTAGAGCACATATGGCTCTACAGAAACACTGCTGAGGGCCAGATTACCAATTCATTGCTTTGTTGCGGGGGCTTACCTCCGGGACCCTTGACTCGCTCTCCACTCTGTTCAGGTGCGTGTTAAAAAAGAAATCAGCTGCAGACGACATGGCTGGTTTGAGCGCGAGGTTAATAATTCACTGCTTTGTTGAATCACCTGCATGGGATTGCATGCACATTGCGAAAAAGGCTGAAAATAGGTAGAGTGGGTGTGTGGGCACCTTCAGAAATCCCCTGGCATTCAGCTGAGCCTCTGAATGACACACACACACACACATTTTGTGGAGAGAGTTAGCAGCAGGTGTGCCTGTGGCTTTATCAAATGGGTGCTTTCCATTATGAAGAAGACACGACGTAGCTCAATTATGAAATGACTGAACCTCTGGGAGAGTGAGTCTCACATTGTGACTCATCTTGTGCTGAGAGGAGCTGGTTCTCAAACATGGCTGGAGGGGGGGAGCTGATAGTGGAGGGCTGAGATTGTTAAAGCTGCATTAGGTACACTAAATTACACACCCGCGGCTCCAAAATGGCAGCAAGACAACTGTTTTCTCCATGTTAGCCAAATATCCTATATCCAATTTCTACAGCCATCCAGAATGTTTAAGGTCGTTTTGTTTTCTCCTGCGGGGGAAAGAGAGTTTCTCCATCAGGACGAGGGGTATAATTTGGTAGATCAGGAGAAATTCAGGTGCTGCTCTGAAGTTTCAGGCTGATGACTTTGCTGAAATGAGACGGCAATTTCAAACACGAGAAAAACTCAACGGGGTCATAGAAGTGGAATCACTCAGTACAATGTTCCTGACTGAAAGAGATTAAAACATTAAGAAAGAAGGGATGCTTCTGACTTTCTAGGGTCCTGAATATTTAAATCTGTGAGGAAATGTACTGTGTAGAAAATAAACAGTGTCTATTTTGACCTTTTTTTACACAATAAAATAGACACATCTGGCACAGTGGAAATATTATCTTATCATGATTTTTTTTTTCTTTGATTTTTTAGTTCACGAGGCCTTGATTGCTTGAAATTAGTAAATTATGTTACAATGCCAGAAGCAAAGTATTTTTTCAAATCTTCTTTTCATTCTTCAGTGATTTATTAATTCTTTTATTCGCTATTAAACCTTGTCTGTGTACATTTGCATTAATTTTATTAGGGTAAGGGTCTAACTCTTAACCCTAACCTAACCCTATCCTCTAATTCCACATTTATTTAAGCATTACAATTTATGTAGGTGTCATTTTGAATTTTGAAGTTATTATTTTTGAGCTAATGTGAACACAGGATTAGGCTCCATATCTCTAACTAACGCCGGTCACCAGGACTCACTCTGGTTCTCCTCTGGTTCTCCTCACACCACAGCTCACTGCTCTCCTTTACCCAGTATCTCTCCTAATCCTGACCTGTTCCTGCTCTTCATCCTGTCTAAAAGTCTCATCATTATAATCCTAAAGACCCTCATATGTACAGGAATACAGATTTTCTTCCTCTTCATTAACAGCAGTGACAGTTTGATCCACGTTCATGTTGATGTTAAATGGAGGTGTTTTCAGCAGTTGCTCCCCTCAGTGACGGCACGGCCCAATGCCAGTTTTTAATGCAGAAGTAAAAGAAAATGTACTGAAACATCTACAGGAAACTCTGTGGTTTGTACATCTTGAAAATTCCTTCAAAACATTATTTTGAAGTAAAAAAAAAACAACTAAAAAACTAAAAAAAAAATAAAAAAATCATGATAAGATAATATTTTCACTGTGCCAGATGTGTCTATTTTATTGTATAAAAAAAGGTCAAAATAGACACTGTTTATTTCCAACACAGTACATTTCCTCACAGGTTTAAATATTCTTGACAGGACCCTAGAAAGCTAGAAACATCGCTTCTTTCTTAATGTTTTAATCTCTTTCAGTCAGAAACTTCCCTATGATTTGCTTCAAAGTTGTATTTAACCTGCAAAATGCTCTTTAAGTTTTGACTTTTTGCAGAGTAAGTTTACAAGTTTTGCTCTATCAGCACATCTATCGGCACAGCTGACTTGGCTGACAGATGAACACCCTGTTGTTGTTGAATTTACCTGGGAGGCTCAAAGTCCACTTCTTTACCTCACACTACCCTGATAAATGAGGATAAGTTTCAAACTCTGAATCAGAAACAGATCGGTATACACACTATATTGTCTTAAAATGACACAATGCACATTGTAAGCTCTGTGATTGGTCCACTGGGGGGCAACAAATTGCATTTGGAGTGTTTTGGAGTCACTGTAAATTCGGGCTGAATAATTTGCAAAAATAATCTAAATGCGATTATTATTCCCTATATTGCAATTGTAATGTTTTGTGCGATTATTTCTAGGTTTCCATCTTATATGTTTTTAAACAAACGCTTTGTAGGACATAGACAGTTACATTAATTACAGCACCACAACAACCCACGACTACAACTTGTCTCTGATTTTTGTCCATTTGAGTCATTTTTCACTTCTTTTTTGCAAAGTTTGGACAATTTTTTGATGCCTTCTCACTATTTTACAGGTTCACTCCCAATTGTCTTGCCAATTTATGTTGTATTTGCCCATTTTTGACACTTTAAGACCATTTTCTGAAACAAAATGACTATTTCCAAGTTCAATCCCAACTTTCTTACCATTCTTGTTGACTTTGGCCATTTGTACCACTTTTCACTGTTTTTCATCACTTTTTTCACAATTTTTGCTACCTTCTGAATTTTTTAAGTTTCCTCTACAGTTTTTCTCGCTAATTTGTGTTGCTTTGTGGCTATTTTAATCACTTTTCAATCTTTCTTTCTATTTTTGGGCCATGTTTTGTTCCTTTTTGAGTACTACTCCATTTTAGCCCAATTGAAATACCAATTTTTGTTGCTTTTCTGGCAATTTTAACTACCTCAAACTTACTTTTCGTGCTCCTCTTTGCTAATTTTGCCTCTTTTTTGCTACTAAGATTGTTTGTTTTGTTAACATAGTTTTTAACAATTTGTCTCATTGGTTGAGTATCTCTGATGTAGAGCAGAAAACATCTGCTGCAAAAATTGTTGTTGATATTTTGACACATTTCAGGTTACAGAAATATTGCACTGTCTGCGATTAGAATATTGCAGCAGGACATATTGCAATTAACTGCCAAGCTCTACTATAAATAGCTGCACATTTCATCACCCCAGCAGACATGAACAAGTGTGTAGTGCTCAGGATGAGATCAATGCAGAAGTTCATACTGGGCTGCATAGTTCACATGACAACATACTTTACAGCCTCATAGTTTTACAAATGATGTAAATAACAGAGGAAACCTTTTAAAACATGTGGATACTCGTCACATCTGCAGGAAAAGTGCATCTTAAACAAAGCTGGCTGTGGCTGAGAATCTCTGTAGGAATGTTCTGGTTATCACTAGAGACTCTGCTATGTGAGCGACAGCAGCTCTCCTCTCACTGCCCCCCCTCAGGAATTCAGTGCTGGCCCCAGGAAGACTGTGACAATATCCTTCACACATGAACTGTATCTTTTATCAGCCGGGGGACAGCACAGCCAGGTGTAAAGAGGCTCATAATCACACATGATTGTGTAGTTAACTCAAAAGCCTGGGACAGATGTTAAAGGAAATGAGGTTAAGAGCAGGTGCATCTCAGGCATAATCAAGCAGGCAGCTTCTCCCAGACAACACCTGAGGCAAGAGGATCAAATCCCTGCTCCATCCACACTCCTCTGGGGCACTTTCTGCTCTTTTAAAGCGATGAATCGGCCAACAGAGGGAGAGAAAACAGCGAGCAGCGGGATGGATAGATGGTACGCAGGGTGAGGTTATTAATTCAGAGCTTTGTTGAAGCCGTTTCCCTCAGGACCACCTGGCTGCTTCTCAAAATGCCTCAGCAGCGCTACAGTCAGATGTTTTAAGTTGTTGGAGGATTGTTGCAGAGCTGCTCAGAGAATAGACCCTCAAAGCGAGCTTATTCACAAACCCTTTCCAAGATTCAAGGGTCAAGAAGAACTCTGCCGTCAGGGGTTGTCTAACGGGTAACCTCCATTAAACAGATACCATCAGGGGGCTGGATCATCAATTCACCACTCTGTTGGAAAAGTTTCCCCTGGGCCTTCATGTTTTCCTCTTACAAGATGCTTTTCCTCTGCAGTAGAGTAGAAACAGTGATGAAGAGGGTGGAAGCCCCCTCAGGAATTGTTGGTTGCATTTCAGGAATACAAGCGCCAGGTAAACATACACCTCAGCCTGCTGTCCAATCACAGGTGTGTATCCAAATACGAATTGACATCATTAAGAACATGTCTTTGGATTTTAACAAAGCCAGTTTTACTCTCAACTTAACAAATATGGAGGTGGAGTCGGGGGCCCAAGAGGATGATGGTAAAGATGGTATAATAACGAAATTTAAAAATATATAACTCTAATGTGGCAACAGGAGGGAAAAATACACCGTGGCAGAAATTCAGAGTTCATATTTCAGAATCTTTGACCCCAACAAACAAAAAAATGACTGCTCTTATCCAAAAGTTGGAGGTAAAAATCAAAACAAAAAAAAAAAAAAAAAAGAAAGAAAAAAAAAGATAAATAGTCTGTTCATTAGCTGGTCAAAAGTTACAAAAGGGGAAAAAAACAAACAAACTCCAAAATGGTAATTAAAGTAAGAAAAAAGGACTCAGGAAAGAGGAGCTCCATCATTCCTGTTGACCACTTCATAAAGTAATTTGTTCATGTTTGACAGCCACTGTCTGGAACTGACGTCAATTTTTGTAAAGTTCGTCTCCATCCATAATGTTCTCAATGTGATTTAGATCAGAGGAACAAACAGGATGCTCCAAAAGAGCGAAATTGTTCCAGGAAGAAGTCCTTTGACAGGCGGACATTGTGAACTGCAGCATTGTCCTGTTGAAAAACTGAGTCATAAGCACATGGACCAGGGCCCTCAGTCATGAAGGACACCCCCTGAAACATCTCCACATAGCCAGCCGCCGTTTGACCAAATGTTTCAAATTACAGTTAGTAAAATGAAGAATTTCAAATTTAACATTGTTGGTATAAATTGGCGATAAAAGAAGAGGACCAAGTACATAACCATGAGGAACCCCTTAAAATAGATAATTTAAAAAAAAAGTTTTATGTGAGCACTAGATTATACTGAATTCATGTATCCCAGTTCATGGTGTGTTTAACTCTTTTAAAAGTGCTAAAAATATCAATCCATTGACAGTGAAGAATGCTCTTAAAGCGGGGAACATTATACTTTTCCATGATTTTGACGTGAATATACTGTAAAGTATCAGTGCTGGATGTTCAGGCGTAATGTGCATATTTTCAAACCTGTACATGTTAAAAATCCCTGAATCTCCTTGTCAACTGATCAAAACAAAACCAGATCTTTATGAGACCTGCTGAAGTACTGAGATCATCATATAAGTATCTTCCAATTGGACGAGATGGCCTCAAACACCAAGGTCAGCCCATAGCTCCAGCCTAACAGTCCTCTTAAGGTCTGACCAATCAGAGGGATGTAGGAGAAGAGTGTCTGTAGAGTGGGAAGCCTGAAAGAGACAGCAGCTAAAATGAAACACTTCAGACAGAAGCTGTGTGATAACGAATAGAGATTTGTAAATTATATTATTATATAAAGATACCGCAGGGCACCAGAGCAACACCTCAAAGCCTTGAAAAAGCCCAATACCTACTCTTACAGGAGGAATAGATTGTGTAAGACCGTTCATAAGTACAGTGTTGTAACCTATTTTTTTCACGTTTGTTCTTTTCTTTTGTAAGCAGATATAAATTCTTCACCTAATCTCATTTATCCAATAGTACTGCTGCTTCTGCCACTCCCAGTTCACTCATGTTATCATGGTATTGGACGCTTGAGTCTTAACAGAATCTCAAGTTTTTACAGAAGCTTCACCTCATAAAAAAGTTAGATAGGTACAGTAGATATCAAGTTGAGGTGGAGTTTATACCTGTAGTTTAAGACCGTGTAAAAGGAAAGGAGGCACCTGTTATCCTGTTATTCAATCCACGCTCACTGCTTCATGTGTGGGATTATAAATAATTTGTAAAGTTTCAAGTGAACGAGCAAGGTTGTCCCTGATTAAAATTTTAAACATCCGACCAGATGAATGCTCTTGTAAAGATTAGTCTTTATCTTCCTGGTATTCCAATGAGGATATAAATAAAGCTTTTTTCCATTCCCGAGCGGGGAAGGCCTGCACTTCCTCCTCTTATATAAGAGAGGGTGTTGGGTCTGGCTGCTTGACCATGAATGGGCCTTTGTGCTCAGCAGTCAGTCTGTGGCATTGATTTAACACATGCCTGTGGCTGGAATTGTGTCTCAAAACGAATCAATTATATTTTCTTAAATAGGATTTATTGAATGGGTTAGCTGACAGCCATAACATATTTCAATGCTGAAATCACAATCTCCCTTTAAGGTTGTTTCTTCCCGCAACAAAAGGCGCTTTTGTCAGGCTGGTTTTCTTGCCAAGCCAAGGGC